>JAVSBS010009586.1:3266-15859 GCA_033124195.1 Coracias cyanogaster
CTGCTTCCCTATTTAAACACTGACAGAGCTCACTCTTTTTTAAATAAACAGAGGCATATAGACTAACTTAGAAGCTTTTTCTCCAGATGTCCAAGGTGCACATCCTTCACGGCTTGCTCCTGCTGAAGGCTGAACACCGAACTGACAACAGCAATTAAAGAGCATGAATACCAAATTCCCAGGCACGTCTCATCTTTCCATATATGATCCCCTTTAGGCATTAATGCAATAGCCAAAGACCCCTTCTTCTGTCTAATGGCCGTATACAGACTAGTCAGTAATGCATATGGAGATCCAGAGATGAGACAAGAATTAATTTCTTGAAAATATGGTGCAGTCAAGAGGTATTGAAATATAGCTTCTGCTGCACTCTGAAATGACAAAGACTAAACAAGAATGCAAAAGGTTACAGCGGAAATGCTCTGCTAAAACGCTAAGGTAGAAAACATGCCCCCCATACTCCACAAAATCAGAAATCTTCACATAAATCAAAGATCAGGGTCCCATCAGACTCCCAATTTACAGCATGGCAAGGACCTGAATGCTCTCAGAGACCCACTCATCCAATGTTTTCCTAGGATGGTTCCATAACATCCCAAGGAACCACAGGTTGTGTTTAATGTAGAGCTTCCTTAGCTTGGAATGCAGCCCTTGAACACAAGGTGCTAAATATTACACTGCCTTTTTTAGATTAAAGGCACTTCCATTCCTGCTAGGAGTTAAGTATTCCCCCTTTACTTTGTGGGTGGCAAATTTATTTACTTTTCAGAAGATTCATGCATTAATGAAAGACTTATCAACTTGCTTCAGTTTAAGTGCCTTATTGGTAACGGTCTGAGAATCATCCTGGCATGTAACCATTTTCTGCATACTTTAAGAGTTGTTAAATTCTCAATTTTAAAAAATATTTTTATAAATATATATATATATACACACACACATATGTATAAATATGTAAGTTGGAGGTGAAGTTTTTCCAAAACCATACCTGGTCACAAAGATACCATCGAAGTCTCACAACATAGTTCAGGAAGGAATTATTTCTCTTAGAAATCCTACTCTCTCCTTGGCTCTGGGCGTTCTCCAAGCCACATTCCCAACCTTCATTCTCAACAAAACCTCTCCAACACTGTAGCCAGGGAGCCATCAAGATGGCCCATGAAAACAAACCAGCACAAATTAGTCTTGCCAGACTTTATTTGACGAGTAAAACCCAGACTAGAAATACTCCAAAATTTCTGTTGGCATACTTTAAACCTAACTCTAAGAAAGAACTTGTCAGAGGAAAAATAGGCCATCAGTCTTACAGACATTTCTAAGGGACCATGAGATCATCTTAACCTAGACAGCATCAAACAAGTGAATAAGGGTTAAAATGTTGTGTGAATCTCTTTAAGGAATTGAGAGTTGCCTGCATCCAAATGGAAGAAAACACACTGCCCTACATAAAGCCCTTGATCTTGAACCCAATTCTCCATGGAAATCAAGGCAACTGTGTAGCATTTTAATTCTGTGCAACTGTTTATAAAACCTTATTTTAGGATCTGAAATTACAGACAGTGTTACCCTGAATTTATGAGTGGATATTATTAATAAACCTGTGACTGAGTTGACTCCTGTGAGCTAAGACATTACTATCACTGGCTTATCTTAAAGCTAGCAGGCAATTTAAACTAGAGACAGATCACCTGAGAGTATAGTGTTATTTCTAACAAATCCTTATGAATCACAATGGTATTTTCAACCTCCCCTAGGATTTTTAAATGTCATCATAAAATAACCTTTCATAAAATGATCTGGTTTCATGTTAATTATTAACTACATCTTGAAATAACAGCATCAGTTAGTAAATAATTTGACAGCACTAAAAATTGCAAGATTTATCACATGATTAAAAGAAAGTAGGGTGAACAAAATATCCTAAGCAGATATATCAGCATATTCATTGGGAATAAAATAGAACAGCTTTATAGACGAACTATAGATGAATACAGCTTAGAGTGTTATCCTAACGCTTGTTAGTATATTATAATGAGTACAACCTTATCTACTGATCAGATTATAAGGGGAACAATCTTATAAGGTTAGAACTCTCACAACCATTATGGGCTTTTTTAATCACTTAAAATAAGCACAGCAAATCACACAGATAACTTCTTTTTCACACCATAAAGTTACATTTATCAACAGAAATCGCTTTTTGAAGTTACAGGTGGACTTAGTTGCACTGTAGTTGTTGACTGACAGCAGCATCTTTAATTGCAAGAAGAAAGGTCAGAAAACAGATTGCTGTTGCTTAGGTGAGCACAACAGGTGACAAAAACAAATGAGTAATTCTCCAAAAGACAGAAAGGAGCGTGAGTTATCAATTCTCCTATTCCTTGCATGTGTTCCTGGACAAACATGCCTGTTTCAATTCAACGCCAGTTTCTCTGCTTTTGATAAAAATAGGAGAAAAGTGTGCTGTGAGAAGTGTTGCTAATTAAAAGGTCTTTCAGCAGAAATTCCCAATTTTTGCTTATTCTATTTTTAAAATAAACATTCTCACTTAGTTCTATTATTTCCTCGAAACAAAATATCCCAGAGGCATGCTTAGTATGTAAGTGGTTGCCACAAAGTGGAAGGAAATAGCTAATCTACCTCCTCGCATGCCTTTACATAGCTCCATCGTTTCCACAAACATTTGCTCAAGCTGGTTTCAGACACAGAGAAACTAGACACTGAGATAAAATAGTTCCCTTGTTACCAGTTCCTCCGAACCAAAAACCAAAAGTATAGCTCCAAACAGCAAAGTAAATGAAGTCCCAAACCACTTTTAGTACATGTCAACTCAATACCTGACTACTACTTCCTTTCACAGTTAGGTCTCAACCAAAGCAAACCAGATCAGAGCACTCCAGCATGTTACAAGGTAGTCTATGCAATAATTAACCTAGTGAGACACAAGGATACTGGCTCATGTTTGCAGATATGCAGCTTTCATTTCAGTATTCTATTCAATTTTGAAGATTTTTAGGAACATTTTGAGTAGGCATAAAAGGTAGTGTGTTACTTCTTTTTAGGTTAAGAAATTCAAAATTTACGGACTCTTTTAATACTCAGAAGATGTTTGACCACATTCGGCAAGTCTGTAAAACCGAAAGCTTTGCTTTAAAAACCTCTAGTTTCAGCTGCACCACTATCTCCAAGACTGCCATTTTACTATGGCTCACTAAATGAAAACTATCCAATTAGTAGCGTACTACATAACTGCTTGGACTGAACTGTTTGCTCTTGTTACTATTTGAGTCGGTTTGTCTCAAACAATGCTACAAAACAGAAGAAGGTGAAGCAAACTCCAGTAAAAAGCTGTTTCATGATCCAACCCAGAGGCAACACAGAGAAGGTGCTCTTGGAAATAACGTGACTAACAGATCTGATTTACCTGCAAAGCAGAAGTAGTCTGTTTGAAAAACAAAACAAAACAAACAACAAAAACCCCCCAACTTTGTGCAAGGTACAGGACCATCCAAACCTCCCCCCTGACTTGCACAGTACATCTCTCCTGCAGTACAGCCCTCCCAAACTGCAAACCACCTTCTTCAGATTGCCTCATTTTTACAGTTCTGCCATTTTTAATGGCTACCTGGGCAGACCGAGGTCAGTTAAGACTCTGCTTGTGCCAGAAAGTGAGGAACGTGACAGAGGCACGAGAAGTGACAAGGTTCAGGACATCCAAGTACTTTATGATGCTTCTGAGCTAAGGGTGTGAAGTGAGATTGATTTAAACACTAGTACTTCCTTAGCTTACCATTTCCTTGATTTTAAAGAAACATGTTCACCAAAAAATCTGGACGACCTTAACAGTACATTTCCAAAGTTTTCATGTATGTGAATTATTCAAGGTTTAAAACTCCACTACAATATGCTTAGATACAAAGCACAGTGCCATTTTATTTACCAGTTAAATATTTCAAATATTATTACTTATGAATAAACCCAACATGAATTATCCAAGTCTGATTATAATTAGAAATACTCCACAGCCAGAAATGCTGGAAGACTGGCAACATGTTGGGGGTAAGGAGGTGGGTTGGTTTTTTTTTAGGTTTTTTTGTTCTAACTTTAAGAAAACAAGATTACCTATGCCAAGTTCACTGAAATTTATTATTTAGAAAAACAAATTTATAAAACATTTTGTACAGTGAAGTTTCTTATGCTATCACATAAAAAGCCATGCTTTTTCTTAAGACTTTATAATAATTGCATTATAAAAATCAGAAACACTGTAAGCTGCTAGACTTTGCTTCCATCTTTCCTACTAGTTAGTATTAGTAATTAGTATTGAGCCCTACTAATCTGCATACTTAATGGCTCCACATAACTGTAATACATTCTAGGTACTCAAAAGAAAAGACATTATCTTCTCTGCTAGAAAGAAAAGATAGAAATAAATAGCTTCAATGAGTTATTTTGTGAAGGAAAGAACAAGGTAGACTTCCTAAAGAAAGGCCTCTCATTCAGAGATGAACTTTAACAAATTCAAAAGCATCCAAAGGAAGCATTCACTGCTTTTTTCTGAGAATAAGCTTAATAGTCTAAGACCCCTGAAACATCCTACATCCCGCAAGCACGAGCAACACATCCTAGACAAAAGCAGCTCCCAGTAGAAAAGAGGATCATGGAAAGAGTGGTATTTTTTCACCAATCTACGTGTAATCTCATGCAGGGCTTTAAATGTCAACAAAAAAAGGCACAGTGAATTGGGCTTAATATTTTAATAAGTACTGGATACATGAAAAAAACAGTGGAATAACAGGATAATACTGATCTGTGTTGCTAAAGCAATGCACTGCTGCACCTTAAGCTACCCATAGCTTCCTCAATACGCATTCACTCCTGTGCAATGGTAATGGAGCAATCAAGCCTGGAGATCACAAACACAGCCGGGCTGAACTGCCCACCCAAAAACCTCCCTCAAGCCTGAGCTGCCTACTGCCCAGTGTTGGGAGCACAGGAGGAGTCCAGGTTCTAAAGGAACAGAGATGAGGTTTTCTAGCTGTTGTATCCTCTCCTAGCAAATAATCCTTTCCTTTGTAAATGGTTACAAATGTCAATAGCAACAATTAGCAAACCTTCACTGAAACTTCAATGGGAACCCAACCAGAACAACTTCAGGCATAATTACACTTGATCTAAACTGAAAATTTGTTTCCCTTGTGCAAGAATCCCCACGGTTGTATCAATTTCAACAGCTACAAGCCCCACCAAGTCCAGAAAAAAGTAAGGGTAGAGGCTGCTAAATGGAAACGGAAATAAAGTCTCAACAGGTTGCTTGCTTGCTTGTTTTTCCTCCAGCCTGAACTGACTTACATCTTTGTAACAATCAAAGAGGAACTGTTTACCATATGAAAGCAAATATTATTTCTGTTGTTATGGCTATTTGGACACCTGATAGCCTCAGGCAACCCAAAGGGGCCCCAACAATAACAGCTCTACTTCAAAGTCAAAGGGCATGTACTTTTGAAGTGAGAGAAGACATAGAAACAGTAGTAGACCTTTAAGTTTGGTCTGATGGAAAGAACCTGAACACTTCAGAGTGTATTTCATTTATCCCCACAACCCTCTTGGGGGTAGAAAAGGCACATTTGATCACGGATGGTGCTAAAATGCCAGAAAACCCAACAGCAGACCGCTCTTCCCACAAAACCCTCCTCTAGGGGGAAAAGGCAAAGGCATCAGCAGTTCAGTCAGAGGGGTTCAGGGTGCTGGCAAGTGCATTGGGGAGTGATTCTTGTCAAGTTCTCCATCAGCCTAGAGAGAAGGCAGAGTTGTTAATACTTGTGAACTAATTAACTTCTATTTTAAAAAATAATTCTCTGGTAAACATGAGTGACAGAGAACCTCTATCAAAGAAAACAGTGTATCTCTCTGGGAAGGGGATCCATTGATTCTTTAGCATCCAGGATGGACAGGAATAGAAGTTTTAAGATATCAGCATCTCAAGACTACTGCTCATCAGTCTGTTCAAATTAGTAGATTTCCAGCTCTGCATCTGCCTTGAATTTGAGAACCCTTACAGCATGATTCAGAACACAAGTGAAGTACTGGCTTGAAAATAAATGCTGGGTTCTAGAAGCAAGTAGTTTCAAGTCAGATTAACAATGGGACTGGAAGCCCACATCTGGGCCTCCTGGGTCTTTACCGCTGTGGTGGTGATACTCCTTCGCCCCGGAAGAAGCTATTACCTTTCTGCTGGGAAAGGGGGATACAAGCCATTGCTGCATAGGTAAGACTGCCATCTCAGGAAAAGTCCTCACCCTGCCATTTCAGAGAAATCATGCTTTTTTGTGCAATTGCTGAACCATTAAAGAGAGGTGCATATATGTGTATAAAAGGCTTCTATAGAGGTTTAAGAGCTGTTAACAGGTTACATGTTTTCAAAGCTGGTCTAGGGACAAAAACTTGTCATTGCCCTTTAAATCAAAGATTAATAGTAACTGTGCCTCCTGAAAGCCTATTTGCCACTGGTATTTTATATTTTATTGCTGCAGACAGTGGCTTCAATCCATGGCCAAGAGACTTCTAAATTGCTTGACTACTTTTAGAACTTCATAAAAAGTAACTGTTAAGTTCTAGCTTACTGTCTTCACTCAAAAATTTTTGGGAGTCCACAAAGCATAAAAAGAGAAGTTCCAAATCATACTTCAGATTATAAATTAGTTGGCATTTCTGACGCTGGCAGAGACAACGACTCTTCTGTTTTTTTTTTCTTGAAGGACAGAAAATTCTTAGGGTTTTTGTTTTCCATAGAGATAAAATTGAAAGGTACCAATGATTGCTGCTGGTTTTTCCCTCCTAGGTTCAGTTCAGGTTTATTTATAGTGGGGCTTTCCACTTTTATCTGCAAATGTCACAACTGAGGTATTGACTTTAGAGTTTCTTGGTTTAATAACTGTGGTAGATACAGCAGAAGTTCTGCCTCTGCCCCTCTCTGAAAATAAACAAAATGAATCGGGTCTAAAAACAAGTTCATATCTCACTGTTCATAGCAAATAGAAAGAGTTGGGCACAGATAACCCAATTTTCACCTGTTTCTGTTTACTGCATATACAGTACCTCAATTCAGGTTGATCTCTTAATGTTTGCAGACTTACTACAGTGGCACAAGGGTACTACATCCGTTCGGCTTATTTTTTTAAAAAAAGACAAACCAAGATGAAATGCTGTTTGTGCTCCTTTTAAATTTTATTTTAGCTCTTTGTTTATCTCTTCACTTCAAAGCACTTCCAATATGAGGCACAGTTTCAGTGTGACAACTTTGTAAAATTAAAATAGAAAAAATGTGCCAGCATCAATCTGCTTTACATTGGAAAGCACAACAGCCTTAAGACAGAAATGACGACTTATGAGAGCTAGCTATAATGAACCCAGAAGTGCTATCTGCAGTAGGAAAAACATATTAGACTGGAGGCTGAACACTCCTGACACAATTTGTCTTTCTCAATAGAAGCCTCCTGTTCCCCAGTTGCAGCATACAGTCAGGTCTGACTCCAAAAGCAAGGGACAATTTTCAATATGAATCCCTACCATCCAGCTGGCTAGCATTTCTTATTTGACTTGGAAGCTGCTTAAGTCCAAATTTTAAAAAAAGATACAACACAGAATAAAGCTTAGTCTGCAGAAGAGCTCCCCTGCTGGTAGGCAGGCAGAAGGAAGCAACCCAGGCAGGAGCAGGAGCCCCACACGGTGACCCCACCAGCCCAGGGACATGCAAGTCACCTGCCCCACCATGAACCAGGAGAGCCACCCAGGTGCAGTCCTGGAGAGCTGGAGCAGAGGCTGGCCAGCAACTGTGAAGACATGAAGCTGTCAGAGGAGTCTAGGTGGCAGGGCCGGCCTGCCTTCAGTAACACACAGCGCCGTGCAGGAACAGGGCAGGGCAGGAGAAGGAGGCCAGCCTGTGGCAGGGGAAATGGCCCTGTGCCCAGGAGGACTCCGAGCCCTTGAACTGGATCCCCATTCTGCAATTCAAAAAAGCCGAAATCTCACAGCAAGACAAGCATGTTATTAAATATGGTCCTATTTAAAAGGGAGGTTGGAGAAGGTTAAAGGTCTGATCCTGGCAGTACCACTAAAAATGCGTGGTAGGTGCCTAGGTAGCTGAGCCCCTCTCAAATTTTAATGCTGCTGGAAATAAATTTTACTCTCTGGTGAGTCGTATTCTCAGACTTCTTTGCAGAGATGTCCTTTCGTTATCTGTGAATTGAAATATATTTATCTAGTTCATGTTCTTTTCACAACAATCTATCTGAGACACAACCTAAATTATCTTAAAATATATTCTTAGCAAAGGGCACCACATAAATATATGTGCTACATGTGCCTATAAGTGGGTAGCATGACTTTATATTGCTTTCCAAAGACATGCTTTCCCACTGAAAAGTGTTTCCGGTAGGCTCAAAGAAGAGACATTTTTCTGTCTTCTGCTTGAAAGGTTTTTTTTCCTTTAAGAGCTGGTGAATGCTGAACTTGCTTTCAGACTTTAATTTGTACCATTTTACTTAACATGTATTTATAAAAAAACCTAAATTAATTATTCCAACTACTTAAAAAGCAAAATAAACCACTTATAAATTGCACTTACCAACAAATATTTTCTCTTTTGATTTTTTGCAGTGCAAACTAAACAGAGTTGCCAACCAGCCTTAAATGACTGTGTTTGGTTATTACAGAATGAAATAGCAGCAGCAGTGGAAAGCTAGGCCTGAAGTTAGCTTACTAATTAAATAAATTTTAAAAAGAAATATTTCTGTGGTAGTTGTCATTATAATCACATGAATACATCATGATATGCAATGAATTCTAAATATTGAATAACTTCTTCAAAAATCACTATAAACCTAGAATCTGCATGTTGGACCTATGCTTAATAGGTAACCAGCATCAGACACTATATAAAAGTAATTTTAACAGAGCTAACATCAATAATTTGATGGTTTATGCAGTTGTATACTATTATAAATACATACAAATAGCAGCAGATTAATTTCCCCAAAGTGTTATAATTTGTTGGCACAGTGCCATACTTGGAAAAAAAAATTATTTATGAATGCCTGCATCTGGCTCTAATGAACTAACTTTACCTGGTAATATCAGTGTTTGTATGATTGGTGACATTAACACAATAGCATCATCAACGTGCCTCTCAAAACAGCCATTTGAAAATGACAACTACATACAAACTAGACATTGAAAGGTAAAAAGGCAGAAAATCACAGCCAGACATTAAGCGATCATTTGGTTCAGTGTTTTGTAAACTAAAGGATAGCTTTGTGATTACTGAAATGGTGATCCCTAACCTAAAAGTTTCTCTACTGTTGACAATTTCTTGCTATGTTCTGAGGTGCTTTAAAGAGAAAAACGTACACAAGAGATTTTCCTTTATATAGTAACTAGACTATCAGTTTGACCGTAACACAGTACCCACCTCAGAGCATCCTTGCTAGCAATGTTTGGATCTATCTACGAACAGTGACCAGACCATTTCCCTTGGCCTCCTCTGCAGGACAGGACGGAGCATTTTCCCATGCTTAACAGGGGATCATAGATGGACTGGATGGCCTGAAGGCTGAAGTGGAACTGACTTCTTTTACTCCAAGAGTTAATTGTGCTATTTAGAAATTTACAGGGTAATTTCTAACTAATAAAAATATGGTGTACAAACTTTTTAGCCCATTCTGATTCTCTGTGCTTCTGAGCCTTCCTGCTAGGAACTTGATGAGAACTTGTAATTTAAGCTTAATTAGTCCTTTGTATTTTTTCCACAAGCAGCAAAACTTTCTGACATCAGCTGTTCATACTACTATATGGCAGACGACTTCAGTCATCAATATTTTCAGGACATCTTTTGTAGAATAGTCTTCCCTCAGATGAACAACATTACTGAATTCACTCTCTCAAAAGGAAATCTGAAAGCATTCAAGGTGGCAGATACTACGCATGAAGGAAATGCTGATGCATTTATCCATGTAGTGTATGTTAGTCACACTGGTCTTGTAGCTGATTTTTGTGCCACAGAATTTTCACCAATGCCATTAATTAAGAAATAAATCTTTGCAGAAGCACACAGAAACACCTACTGCCTATGCAGCTATGACTGATGCCTCACAGTTCCAAGGAAAATGTTCCTATGTTCTTCTAAATAAAAAATACAATGAAGACACTAATTCTTTGGCTAAAGAGAACATCAGTACAGGAATTTCTGAGAAACAAACAGATTTGTCACTCAGAACTACAGTATTTCACAGACTTATTTAATTATTTTTAAGCCAAAACATCCATACTTGGGCTATGTCTTTTGAAACACAGTTGAAGGGGATATCTTTCTTCCTGCTGATAAATAGAACTTTTCTTCTTTGTGACTTAAAATCCATTTAGTCTGTGGGTTTTTGTTCCCTGCCCTCTCCTCCTTTCACCATGCTTGCAACTTCTTATAGAAGTGTTTTATTAAATTCCCCTTGGAATATGCCTCTTCTGCATCAGAAACAGAATCCATTTGGGCTCTATGGAAAGTGTCGGACAATGAAGTCATGAAGAACAACTAGCTCTTGCTCAGTAGTGCAGCTCACTGAACTTACTCTACCCCAAAACAATGTATTTCTGTGTGATTCCCAGTGTACTGCTTGAAGAACATAAGCATTTATGCAGATGATTAAAGAAAGGGAGGTATGGGGGTGGAACTAAACTCCAGATCTGAGGAGCCTTCACCACAGAAGGACTTTCCTTTTGTTTCTGTAAAGCTGAGAGATACACCATGAAATTGATTGTACTTGGTAAATCCAAAAAAAGCAGAAGAAAGAAAACGGAAGCAGCCAATTTATCTCCACAGGTGTTAAATGTATCCTAATCCCAGATGTACCACACAGATGCATCATCTCAGATGACCACTGTATGGTCAATGGAGCAAGCATGCTACAAGAAACACAGCAGCTCTTTTATTTAAGGTCTGAGGTCATGCTGCTCTAAGCCAGCTGCTAAATAGACAACAGTGTGAATGCCAACATGGAGAATAATGCTACTAACTCTAGCCCAGTCGTGCTACATGGTGCAGTTCAAAACAGTAACTATGGTACTAGGAGCATCCCTTGGGATGAGTACAAAGAAGAAAGCTGTTTCACTTCAATTTTAGAGGGAAGCTTGAGAATCCATATGTTCTAACTGAAACTTGTATTAAAGGCTTAAACCAAGATGAATTAAAAACAATTTATTGTTAATAGTACTTTAAAATTAGAAAAATATTTTTAAAAAGCACAAGCCACAACTCAACTTGATTGTCAAGGAAAAAAAAATCATAAAAAAAATATTATGGGAGCAGCTGTTCCTGTAAGATCTCTCTTGGGGGCCAAGGTTGTTTTGGTTTTGGGGTTTTTGTTTATTGCTGGGGTTTTGTTTGTTTTCTTTTTCCTTTTTCTTTTTTTTTTTTTAATGACACTGCTTGGGATGAGTAAAACTTTGAACTGGCAAATATGCTTCTTTAGGACCTGAAACACATTGCAAGAACAATGGTGCCAGATCAGACCACAGGCATGTCCATCTTTGGGTACTCAATACCAGGGTGCCTCACGAACAGATAATTATTGTCCCTCATAGTACAGTGGAACAGTGCCAACAATTTGCTCTTGCATCAACCCAGCTGTTCTAGAGTTTATATAACTTCCTTTTTAACTGAAGATTTACTTATTAATGACATTGTTTATTTTATTTTATTCTTTAATTATTTGAAGTTACTTCAGAGAAGTTCTACTGCCTGGGCTATGGCAAAAGGTCTATTAGACTTACAGGCCAGAAGAAACCACTGCAATTATTGACAAAAATAAAAGTTGAGATGTTCACTGAAAATCTTGAATCTCACTGAATCATTCTTACCATTTTAGCCTATATTCACAGTGGTGTCAGTTTATTATTCCCAACTCCAACATGTTAAACACTTGCAACACCAAAAGCACACAGTACAAAACATCTCTTCCTTAATTCCAGTTGTCATTGTAAGAAATTGCTTCAAGGAATAAATCAGGATTTGCTGCCATAAAAAACCCGGAATGTCCAAGTTTCAAAGAGCACCATGCAACTTGAAAATCCGTAAATGCAGATTAGCTGAGATACCAACTACACAGAAGAGCAAATGCCTAGATAAAGTGTCTCCAGTGGGATGGGTAATTTAGTGTCTAAGGGGCCACTCCTAGGGGGGGAAAAAAAAATAATTTAAAAAATAGCACCTCCTTTGAGTGTAACCATCAAGCCTAAAAGAGAAACAAAGCCACAGATCTCACTTTCAGAGATACAGAAATATTAAGCGGAACAAGAGCAGAATCTCATACATCAGCATACCACAAAATGACATATTTAAAAAAATCCAAAATTATTTTTTTACTAATATCACAGCCACATTTGGGTCTAGGTATCAAAGATCTCTGCTATTATCCCCAGTTGTCCACTGGATTGCTATGTTTAGGGAAAATGTTATTTATTTAGTGGCAAGCATTTCAGTAGAACACCGAGAATCTATTTTATTTTAGCTAAATGTTTCTAGAGCTTGACAGTAAATGATATGC
>JAVSBS010009587.1:0-22855 GCA_033124195.1 Coracias cyanogaster
GCCCCCTGCTCTGGGTGAGCTGCTGGAGCAGGGGGTTGGATGAGATGATCTCCAGAGGTCCCTTCCAACCCCCACCACGCTGGGATTCTGTGATTCTGGTAGAAAAAATGGATTAAAAAAAAAAATATCAGAACCCCCAGCCCCACACCTTCCCCCTTGGTGTCACCACCCCGAAGCTCTGGATTCGCTTTGTGGGCATTGCTGCGAGCGAAGGGCAAACCCCCAAAGCCACCAAGCCTTTAACGCTCCCCTGCAAACCCAGCCTGGAGCCAGCGCGGCTGCAGCTGCAGGCTCCCAAGCAAGGCTTCGCTCCAGCCGCAGACCCACCCAGCCAGCACTGGTTTCGCAAACCCACCGGTTTCAGCCCCAGCAAAGAGCTGCTTCTAAGAAAAACGTGCTGGTCCCTGCAGCGAGCGAGCGGCTGCGTGTGCCGGGGGCTGGTTTGGCAGAGGGGGCTTCGCAGCTCAGCCGCTTCCTCCACAGCTCAGCCAAAACCGCGGCGGGGTGCAAGGCTCTCGCCTCGCCCCACACCTCCAGCTCTCGCCTCTGGGAACGGGGCTTCCAAACTGGGGTCCCAGCGGTGTAGGCGGTGGGTTGAGCACTGCTGTGCACACGCATCTGGATACACACCAGGGGAAATTTTTCACAAGAGGAAAATGTTTCTCAATGAGAACAATCAGCCACTGGGCTAATCTCCCCAGGGAAGTGGTGGAGTCCCCAGCGTTGGACACTTTTAAGATTCGTCTGGACAGGGTGCTGGGCCAGCTTGAGTCGAGTGGGCTTTTGCCGAGGAAGGTTGGACCAGATGGTCTTTGAGGTCTCTTCCAACCTGGGATTCTGTGATTCTATGATTCTATGCAATGCAAGAATTAAGGGCTTTAGCACCCAGGGCTCTGCTCCACAGGAGAAGCTGCTGCAGCGCTTGGTGCTTCCCAAATCACGTCACTATGTGCGAGGCAGGGAAGCAGGATGGGGCTTTCACCTTATAGATGGGAAACTGGGGCACGGGGTGATGAGGACTGAAATGTCCATTCATTTGAGGAGATAAAAGCAGATAAGCTGTGCCCTTAGCAGCACACAGCCTGGGAGCTCTGTGACATGCCGCATCATTTTGGCACGCTGCCTTTTAGCCAAGCCAGACACCAGCAACTCACCAAGCTGCCCCAAAGCAGAGGGGTCACTCGTGACCCTCTCCAGCACCCCAGGCTGATGGGGCTGCCCCGCTCATGACCCTCTCCAACACTCCAGGCTGATGGGGCTGTCCGGCTGAGCCTGACCAGAGCAGGACTCGTTTCCCTGAGCCATGAGGCCACCACGGCACATCCCTGCTCCACCCAGTACCCAGCACCCAGCTGGCTCTGCCTGAAGCCATGGGAAAGGAGGCATGTGATCAGCTCCATAAAACCAGCCACGACCCTGGAACAACTCAGGGTTGTGTCCGAGCTTCGCCCTGACCCTTCCTCGCTGGCGCCGGGGATCTCTGGGAATGCCCACGGCTGGTGCACAGCGCCCAGCTGCGCAGAGCCGCGTGGACACGCGTGTGCGGGGAGCAGAACAATGCTGGCGTTGTGACCCTGCCGCTGGCACAGCGATGCTTCCTGACCCCGGAGCAGGGACCGGCCATGGGATCTCTCCCATCACGGTTGCCTTGTTCTCCCTGTGCATCCCAGGGGGTGCCCGGGAAAGCCCCCCAACCTGGGAGCTGTGAGTGCCTCTGTGGTGATCCAGGGCCACAGTGCTGAGCTGCTGGTGATGCTGGAGCTGAGGAGCAGTTGAAGACAGTGTGCTGGAGCTGATGGTCTGGTGGAGCTGCCATCCAGGAGCCTGCAGGAGCAGCCGGAGAGGTACAGGTTACCTACAGCAGGGCTAGGGGATTGTCTGCAGAGGTGACCACAGCCCTGGAATGAGGCAGGCAAAAAGAGAGAAACTAAAAAAAGAGAGAAATGAAAAAATTAGGAGAAGATCAAGCATCTGAGCAACTCAGTGGTGCCTTTGGGCACAGACCTGGCACCTGCCTGAACAACTCCAGAGCCTGGAGGGGCTTTGAGGCAGAGTTGTTGGCAGGGCAAGAGGGACAGGATGGGCTGGCCATGCTCCTTCCCGCTCCCGGGGGACCCCGAGACTGCCAGGGTGGAGGTGCAGTGCCAGCAGACCCACAGGACGATGAGCAGCTCCTTGGAGCAGTTTGCAACACCCACCCATGCACCAGCCGAGTTGTTGGTGACCCTCTGCCCCACACCACAGGCACCCAGCGGGCCCTGGGGTGTTTGAAGGGGTGAGGGACATGCAGCCTCCTGGAAACAACAGCCAGGCAGAGAGCACGGGTGAACCCGCCGGGACAACCCTGGACCGGCCGCGGTTGCGCCATCGCCGGGTCATGCCGCAGTCACACGCCGGCAGAGCGCGGTCACACCAGCACCCTTCACCTGACCCTGGGGATCACAGACAGGCACGGGGAGGGCTGGCGGGATGCTGGGAGGGTCACAGCCCCATCCCACTCTACCCACCGTGCCGGCGAGCACTGGCTCCTGTCCATCACCAGCATTAAGGGGGTTTGTTGCATTTTTTTAAACAGGAGGAGTGAAAAAGTGGTGGTTGCAGCACATCCCCACGAGGCCAAAACCGCTTGACATCCAGCCCCGCAGAAGGAGAGAAAGTCTAAAAATCCCTCAAACCTCAATTTATTCACGGAGCACGAATAAATTTGCTTTCATTTCTGGGTTTAAAAACATCAGCCCGTACTGAAATACCCAGGGGATCGTACGGTGATCGCCCACCCGTTTTAACTGCAGCTCTCACAAACAGCAATGCAAAAACAAACAACAATTTATGGCAGAGAGTGTGAATTTTTGTGTCTGGTCTGTGGTCTCGGAGCGTACATTCTCCAAGAAGAGTTTCCTGCAGCGGCCAAGGAAGCTGAGACAGTCACTGGTGGGTTCTCACTTGATGTGTCTCCCATCAGTGATGACCACGCAGAAGTCAACCCAAGTTTACCAGCATGGAGGAGGCCAGGAGCAGCCCAAGGTCCATTCCCTGGTGTGGTCAGTGCTATGGTCCCACCAAGAGCAAGGGAGTCCTACACCAGAGGCCATGCAGGGACACTCCAGGCATTTCTTTTTAAGAGTATATTTTGCAAGACTGGGCATTACTGGGGAAAAACCATTGTCTGGAGAGCCTGGGGGAAACTGCCATCACCCCCCAATCACCCTCCAGCTCTCGTTTCCCTCCCCAGGAGACAGGGTTGGATTTAATTTATTAAACAGAAGCAATATTCCAATTTCAAGGGGCATTTGTGAAGCAGGAGCGACCAGGCTGTGAGCAGACAGGGAGGCTGGGGCTCAGCTGAGGGGTGTTTTGGGGCAGCAATGAAGCTGGGGGCTCCCAGGAGGGTCAGGGTCCTGGCGTTTCCCCCCCATGAAGGACTTGCTGCTCTTGGTAGGACATGCTGGGTTTGCATTTTGCAGCCGGCCGCTGCTCCTCTCTGCGAGAGCACGCGTGGGCTGCAGCTCATTACCGGGGAGCTTTTGAAGTGGTTAGAAAAATGAGTATTATCCCCACAGCCTGTGGGCAGAGGTGGATTCAGAGACATTTTCCACCTCAACGAAACAAAAAAAGAAAAAGGAAAGAAACGCAAACCAAGGCGCAGAGATGTTGCCACCCACGAAGGAGCTCAGCAGAGCTCGGGGCTCCGGTACCAAGCATCCATCCACTGGTGATGGAAACCCTCCTGCACACCCTGCAGTGCTAGGAGAGAGGAGGACTCGTGTGGAATACCAAAATAATTAGTCTGGACTTCAGGGGAAAGGTGGAAATTGCAACCCCTGAACACTCAGTAATTTAGGGAGCCAGTGGAGAGGGAATCCTTAAACATACATCTGTGTCTATGTCTGTATCTATGTCTATATCTATATCTATATCTATATCTATATCTATCTATATCTATATCTATATCTATATCTATATCTATATCTGTATCTATATCTATATCCATAGCTATACCTATATCTATATCTATATCTGATCTATATCTACATCTATATCTATCCATCCCAGTGCCCTCCTCACTCCTGCTTTAAGGACCTGATCCCTTGGGCTCGTCATTCTTTTCCGTGTTAAACTCCACAACAAAATCCAAAAGCAAAGATGTGCTGGGAAATTTTGTATTTTTTGATGTACAGTCAGAAAATAGTAGAAAATACCCGTGTATTAATATTGTCACGGAATTGTGGAAGAGAGACCTTGAGGAGTCACCCAGCTCCTTCTTATAGTGTATCTATGTACGTACACTTGCATATATATATATACATATATATATGTATGTGCAAGAAGGATCCATACCTAGATCCAAACATAAATATGTTTGAATTGCCACGGAATTTGTAAGCGATCCAATTGGAATTATTACCTGACATTTTTAGAGCATTTCACAACCAAGGTGTGGGAAACCGACCCACTATTTTGAAATAGGTGTCTCCATAAATAAGAGTCACATCTCTTTTTTCATTAAAAACTTGTAGCTGAAAATGGCTCATTTAAAAAAATTTTATATATATATATAACATTTTTTCATTTAAAAATTTTAGCTAAGAATGGCTTATTAAAAATAAAAAGCACAGCTTGTAGTTTGGATGAAATTTGGGGTTTTTTTTTCCACAAAAAGTCTCATTTTCCTCCTCCAATTTCTTTCACTTAAGTAGAAAGATTTACCTTTGTTTTTAGACTGAAAGCTGAAGTTGTTTTTGCCGGGCTGTTTTAAAAACCAGTCAGTTATTGCTCAAGTCATCCAGAACACCAAGGAAATGTTTCCTTCCTACGGGCGCCTGCGTGAGCCCCCCAGTTTTCAGACAAATAGTTGGTCCTGAGCATTTTTTCTGATGGGAACGACCTTTGGAGCAGAAACACCCAAGTGCATGAAAGAGGCACAGCCAGGAGAAGATGTTGACCGTTGGATGGTGCCTCCCCGGCTGAGAAGGTGCAGAAGGCTTTGGAAAAGCTGGATTCCTGCTCCTCGCTTCAACAAGCGACATATTCAGGCTGGTTTTCCACCCCAAATTCTGGCACGCCACAAGTACTGGTTACACCACCATGGGGAGAACATCCACCTGAAAGGGAGCTTGTAGCCCTTGGAGATACCCAACGTGGAGGAGCTGGCATCACCTTAGTTGAACTTGTCTCAGGGTTTCTTTTCTAAGGCCAGTAAAACCAGTAAAGATCACAGGCATGCTGGGAGAGCTGCCTGGGCTAAGCCACCATGATAATTTTGGACCTTATTTGCACATCACACCTTTGGCTCACCAAAGGTGCTGTCAAGCAGATATTGCCGTTATTTCACCTTCCAGAGTATCGCTCTACCCAGCGATGTCAAAGGGACAAAAGCACAACCATGTACAGAGAGCTGCAGGCAAGGGAAGTCCTTGAGCTGCCCTGCTCTGGTGGAGTGAGCTGGTCTCTGCTTTAAGGTCAAATCTGAGGAGTTTGGAGGTTTTCTCCTGTCCTGCTTCAAAAATACCAAGAATGCAGTAAACTGGGATGAACTTCTATGAGGGTGTTGGGTTGGGATTCACAGAACTGGGGTCTGACACCCAGCCCAGCCCTGACCTTGGGCATCTGCGCTCAGAAACAAGATCCTCTTCAAAGTCATCCTGCAGAAAGCATCCCTGAAAGCAACGTTGGACGGGGACGAGGACGGGGTCAAAGCCCTGAGTCCCAGGAGGCTTTGACCATGACCAGCTCTGAAATCCCAGCATGAGCCTCCAACACAGCACCCGGCTCTGCCGGCTGCAGGAGAGGACCCTGATCCCTCCTGGATGGGGAGAAATGCCAATAATACAGAGAATTTATTACCAGCTGGTCACCGATTCTCTCCTGCCATCCATATTGCGCGTAATGTGTTTTATTGCAGAGACAAAATCTTTATTGGGATTACTACTGAGTTACTTGCTTTCCTCCAGAGAGAAGAGATTCAAACCAGAAGAGCTAATGGCTTAAAGACCAGGGATGAATTTAAAAGGGTTCAACCCACGGCATTCTGTTCCCATTCACGCAACACCCCTTTCGCTAAACAACACGGCCTCCGTTCCTTACTTTTTTTTCCTCTTCTCGTCCTTCCCCCCCACCCCCCATTGGCAGCTGTTTCTCTTGATCACATCTGTAGCAAATCTGCACTTAATCCACCACTGACAGTGCAGAAGAGGGTGGAAAAATGGAAAGGCTGATCCCAGCTCCCGGGAAGTGGCCGGGAGGGAGGGAAGGGCTGTAACAGGAGCAGGAGGCTCCATTCCGGGTGGGTTCCTGGGACCAATCCCCACTCTGGATCCCATCTCCTGCCACCTCATCCAGCCATGACTCTGATAGCTCCAGGATCCAGCCCCACCTGCCTCGGGCAGCCCTGGGGCTGCGGTTGGAAACGCAGAGTGATGCAGCTTGAGGTTGGACTTGTTGCTTTCATTTTCTTTTCCTTTATCCCATCTCTGGTGGTCACTTTGCTGCCAAGCAGGGCTGCGGCAAAAGCACCTCAGTGAGAGGCTCCCCTGCATTGCTTCACCCCATGCAAGGTGGTAGTTGATGTTTGGGAGAGGATGGAGAGCTACCAGATCCCTGGGGTGATGTCCTCATCCCACCACTGCGAGGTTATTGCTCTGTCACCTCGGGCAGGTTTGGGTTTGAATGTGATGCTTTGGGCAGGTGACCTGGCAGTGGTTGGGGGTGAGAAGGCAGCGGTGGGCAGGATGGCTGCTGCAAAGACTCATTCACTTGGCACCAGGAAAGCAATGGTCAAATCTGCCTTTCCCTGATGCAAGGCAGAAATAACCCTGCTGAAGGCAACGGAGACCCACTGACACAGACAAAGGCGACTCAAACCAGAGGAGCATCTCTAAACCTCAGGAAAAATACCACAGAACCAAGCAGGGATGCTCAGGGGATGCCAAAGCCAGGCCTGACCAGGATGAGGAGCTGCAGTGGGTGCAGACCCCAGTGGGTGCTGGACTGATGGGATTTCATTGAGCCTGGAGCAAGGAGCATCCCTGCCAGGGAGTGGCCGGGACGTGGCAATGCTGGGAGCACAGACCTGCTGGCCGCAGGATGGGGCCACTTTGCCACTGCCTGCCAAATCCTTCAAGATTCTGTGAATACGCATACAGTAATTAGTGGCCTAAATTGTGACTGTGATTGTTATTGTCGGCATCTCAGCATAGCCAGCATGGGGAAGGTTGAGAACTTCAGCTGCAGCATCCCAAAGCGCGAGCACGGGTGACAACACCCCGAGCCCCCCCCAGCCCTGCCCTGCTCTGGCTGGACACCACGAGACGTGGGGTTTGGCATCTGCACCACAGCGCTTGGGGCAAAGGGCCCTGCCAGGGGCTGGAGGTCCCCATGAAGGTCTGGGGTCCACGGAAAGGTCTGAGGGCCCCCACAAAGGGCTGCAGGTCCCCAGCACCCACTGGGAGACAGCGCTGGGTGCACGCCCAAATTTTACCTTCCATGCCCAAAGTGCCTCACAAGAAGAAACGCTGGTGGCGGGGGGGAGGCTTGCATGCAGGAGGGCGCTCGTCTCCCCCCACCCCATCCCATCCCATCACTTCATTTCCCCACCACCAGCCGCTTTCACAGAAACCTTCCAGCCCCCGGGTGCCCTCTCCACCTCCCCCAGCACCACAGGCTTCTCAGAAGGCCCCCCCTGCGCTCGCCGCTCTCGCTTACTGGAAGGAGGTGCAGAGAGGGCCCCTGGCACGCTCTTTCCTTTCTCACCGCTATTTTTTTCTTGCTTTCTTCTTCTTCTTTTTTTTTTTTTAATTGAAACTTTTTGAGCAAGAGCTCAGCGGAGTCGTGAGTGAGCCCTGGGCGGAAGCAGCACCGCGGGGCTCTTGTCACGAAGGCAGGTGATGGGGACAGAGGCAGGGCTGCAGGATTTGGCAGGGGATGGTTGTGAAGCATCAGGGCTTGGCCACCAGCCTGGGCAGGAAACCTCTGGGCAAGACCACAGGGTCCCCCGAGGGCTTCAGGGCATCTCTGAGGGTTTTGGGGTGAAGCGGCGGTAGGTTCACGCTGGGCAAAATCCTCCCCCCATGGAGTGCTTTGGGGTAATGGGGGGAAAGGGGAAGGGGTGCAGGAGAGGAAGAGGATGGGGGAAGCGACGCTCGAGCACCAGCGTGGTCCAGCCACGGTTTGCGGCAGCTATTTAAAGAGCAGACCGTGGGAAACTTCGTCAGACGTGCGGTTTCTCTAAACGGAGGGACTTGTGTCTTTGCTGCCGCCGGGTGAGTCACAGCCAGAGCAAGAGAGAAGAGGGGGGGGAAAAAAAAAAGAGAAACTAAAAAAAAAAAAGGCCAACCCCAGCCCCCAGAAGTGGCAATTAGTGCCGCTGCCTCCGAGGACCTGCAGCACAATTATCTCCGGCGTAGCAGATCAAGGTCACATCTTTTAAGAGGAAGAAGCTCCAAAGAGGCTGTGGTTTTTTTTCTCTTCAAACAAGAAAACTGTCCCTTGCCTTGAAAAACCAAAGAAAGAAACAGCAAACCTCTTATCTGAAATTGTATTGCATGGTGGGGGGGTCAGGAGAGATGCTAAGGGCTCCTCTGACCTGGAGGGGACTCTTGAGGGGACCCTGGGCAGCTGCAGAGGTCGAGCATCCCCAGCCCTGTCCCCAAGGAGGGGCCCTGGAGGTCCTGGCCACCGGCTCGAGGCTGGGTCACCTCCCCAGGTGGCAGGGTGAGGATGCACATCCAGGATTTCTAAAGGCTTTTTTCCTGCAGAAGCCATAGAATTCCCTGCAGAGGGTTCCAGCCGCTGTCTCAGCGGTGAGGGAAACTGAGGCGCAGCCCAATGCGCACTCCCAGCTCATCGTGGGCTAACAGCATCTCTATAAAGCCTAAGATGGTTCTAAGATGGAGTGGCTGGGGCTGCTGAACTGTCATTTTTCTGGGTGAAAAAATACACATTTCTGGCTCTCTCAGGGCAACTGTGTGTGCGATGAGAGATCCTTCGAGCTCCAGAGCCCAGGAGCGGGATCAAGCAGATGGCTTCGACCAGTGAGGAGCCGCAGCGAGAGCTGGGAGGTGGCTTTCCCTGGGGACAACGTCAGTGCAGAGACACCCAGGGGGTCACAGGGACTTTCTCGGATGCTGCTGACGCACGTGAGGGGCACAGGCAGGGCTGGGGGGGCTCACACCTCCCCACAGGCATCACCGGGTCTCCTGAAACGGAACTGCTTTTGAGCTTGAAGTTTTGAATTCTTGTAATTTGCTCTGAATCATTTTGGAACAGCCTCCGCAGGTGACTCAATCTGGGGGGAAAAAAAATAAAAATAAATTGCAAAGCCACATTTGATTCTTGTTTGGGGGGTTCTAGAGAGGCAAGGGAGCGCACATGCAGCATTGTGCCGGTGACGGTGGCAACGAGTGATGCCAGCACAGAGCCAGGGCAGCAAACAGGCACTGGCTTTTCTACAGCTGCTCTGGCTGCAAGAATCCACCCAAAATACAAGTTTTCTCAGTTCCTTCGCAATTTCGAGCACGGTGAGAGAAGATATTGAGGGTTCAAACCCAACAAAGCAGATCAGAAAGGCAGGGGAAATATACAGCAAGGTTTGCATTTGGCTTGGGAGGGAACGCTTCATTGCAGGCATCAATTTTGGTAAGGTTTTAATTTAGAAAGTCACAACTTTTAGCACTGGAGCTACTTCCCTCAGCTGTCCTGCTAGGCTAAAGGGAAATCCAAACCCCTTGCTGCAAGCCCTTGGGGCTTGGCCAGCGCATCACTGTTGGTCCAGGCAGCTGAGTCGCCTCAGGGTGCCATCGGGGAATATTGAGGTGCCATGGGGGGATGTTGGGGTGCCATGGAGGGATGTTGGGGACAGCAGCAGATGGAGGTGTGAGGAGCGGGTGCCACACAGGCATGGGGACCGCTCCAAAGGATTCAAAACCTGGCAGCCGCAGACGCTGTTGAACTTCGCAGGAACTCTGCGGTGACACAAAGACACCGGCCAAGAGTCACCTTATCTGTGACCCAGATAAGTGATGTGAAACCAGCCCGGCGCAGGAGCTGGCTGGGACCTGGCTCACCACAAGCACGATCCAACCTCCCCAGCTACAGACATGGACCCTGCCATGGAAAAGGGCAGCGGGAAGCCCCAGCTCTCACTCGAGGTGTCCATCTGGGGCAACACAGGTGATCGAGAACCAGACCAGTGTGGAGATGGCTTTGCACCATTTCTGCCCCAAAACCACGGGGGGTTTTGCCCTGGTGACCACGGAGAGGGAGTGAAGGGGATGTGGAAGCACCCCCAGTACAGGGCCAGGTTACCCGCAGGACCCCAGGGCTGAGCATCCCCCCACCCAGTGCCCCCCACTCCATCACCTGCTGTCCCCATGGCTGGGAGGAAGTGGAGGAGGGTGTTTCCCCCTCCTCTCAACCTCCAGCCACTGCATGAACTCATGAAATGGCCTTTTTTCTCAGCAATGCAGCAGACACAACATGCAGCAGCTTCCTGAGCTGGGGGGGGCCGCGGTTCGCGCACCCCCAGCCACCCACCACGCTCCCCAAGCAGAAGTCTGCTCTGAGCTGGGGAAGTCGCCGGTGGCTGATGGCCCTGGGGTGGTTTGTAGCCCCCAACGCACCTGGGTGAATGTGTGGGAAAAGATGCTGCCGGGGGCTGGGGGGGAAGAGGAGGAGATGCAGCTTCCAGTGACCTCCCCACCTGCAGCTCTTTGGGCCTTGAAGAAAAAGCCAGTGTTGCAAAGCCCAGGGAGGATTTTTCTTTCTAGTGAGGATTTATGCTGAATTACTGTCTCTCAGCACTTTGCTTCTCTCTCCCCCAGTGCATGGTGGGGGCTAGTGGTGGTGGGGACAGGGACACAGCTTGCTGCTTTGTCCTGGCTGGCCAGGTGGATGCAGCGCTGGACTCCCCATGGCACTTGGAGGGGCCTTTCCTGATGGTCACAGAGCCCCAGGACGGCAGGTCCTGCGTGTTGGACCAGCCCACATGTAGAGAGGGAGGAACAAACCCCAAATCAGCACTGGCTTAATATGGAAAAGCAAAAGGAAAAAAGCATCACAAAACCAAAAACCCACCCAAGCCAACAAAACAACAACAACACTCAAAACAAAGCAAAAGAACAGGTTTTGATGGTTTCCAAAACCAAGAGGCACGTTAAGCCTGAGCTCTCTGCTCCTCCTGTGCTCCCTGTGAGCATCCTGATGCTGCATCCCTGGAAATCACAGGGCGCAGGGATGGGGAGCTCAGGGTGGGTGCTGGAGCTGCCTCTGCTACCAGCCCCGCCAGGACCAGCCCCACTGCAGTGGCAAGGACAAAACCCCAGCTTTCTTAGCCCAAAGCATGACCGATCCCGGTGGGTCCCATTCTTGGGATGGATCCCCACTTGGGTGATTCGGATCATGGCGCGAGCACGTTTTTCCCCTCAGCACAACCCGACCCCCAGTGACGGCTGCAGCTGCAGCAGCACACAAACACCCTAGGAATAATTCACCAAGAATCTCATAAACACTTGCAACCGTGGCCAGTGCATTTCCTTGATTACTAGCCTGAAACTTTTCATTAGAAATTACTTATTAAAGAGGGATCTAACCTTTCTCCCGGCTGGCAGGGGATAATGAGTGTTTTATTAAGTCGTCAGGAGCAAGCGGCAGCTAATGCAAGCTGCATCTGCTGCATCCGCAGGGCTCTGTACTTCATTAGCCATGGATTATTATGCCATTTATAATTAAACGTTCAATGCTTTGAAATACGGCGCGGCAAACAGCGATGGTAATCACCAATCAGGGGAAGGGATCAGGAAAGGCTCCTCTGAACAGCATGTGCCATGCTGTGAAAAACACCTTCCCATGGTTTTGGCTACGGGGCAATTTGACCCATTCTCCAGCTTTTCCAGCTCTTCCTCAGTGGCCGGGGGGTCTCCAGGCAGAGAAGCCTCAATGCAACGCTCACAGGCTTCTCCAAAGACCATGGACATGAACTCGGTGGCAAAATCCCTGCTGGATGCTGCAGCAGTGAGACAGCAGGGAGCAAAATCCTTACCCATGGGCATGCCCAGGGTCTTCATGGACAACCCTCCGGCAGCACCGTTTCTGTAACGTGGGTGTTTCACAGAAGCACCCCAGTCTGGAGCAGCCTGATGGTTTCCCTTGACTTCTGATCAGATTGGAAGCGTTTTCCACAGGGATAGCCCAGCCTTCTCTGCCTCACCCCAAAAAGACCAACTTTATGGATGAGCCGATGGCTTGTCCCACTCCAGGTTTCACCAAGCCCCTACACCGTTATTTTGACCTAGAAGGAACTCGGTGCTTGTGCCTGTCCCAGGGATGCTGCCAAGGGTAAGGCAGCCCCTATGCAAAATACGTTTCCCTTGACACGGGTCCACGCTGCCCTGGAAAGGACTCAGCCAGGTTCAGATTTGGGGCTGAAAGTTGCATCTGGACCAGCGTTTGCAAACCCAAGACCTTTCCCAAGCAGCATGCAGAGTAACAACGGCCACATGGACAGTCCCAGAATGTTCAAGAGCAGCAGCATCTTAAGAAGAAACAATGAGGAAGGGGAATTTGGATAGGCAATAGGCTGAGCTTTTCTCTTGCCCAGGAATAATCCTGTAAATTTCAGCTGAGTGAATGAAGTGTAAATTGATGCTCGACTTGTCACACAGCTCCAATACTTGGGTCTTGTCAAGAAAGAGGATACATGAGAAGAGGGGGTTCTGTGACACATTTTAAGGCAGGAAAGGGAACGAACATTTCCCTGATGGAAACCAAGCTGCGGTACATGAGCACTCACTGCAGTGTGGGAACAAACCCAACTTATCCCAGGGCATCCCAGACCAGGGCAAAACCTTCCAAAGCAGCCGCTCACCCCAAAGGAAGAAATCTCTACCAAAAAAACCTGATTAACCAAAGACTTCATCCCTACACCAGTAATTTAAACCTGACTAGCGAGGAAAGCAAAACCACACTCCCATTATTTCAGCCTCACTAAGTTTGGTCAGTTGGGTTGTGCTTTTTCATTAGGCGCCCTCCTGCAATAAGTAATTTTCCTTAATGCCTTGAGTCACTCTTGATACCGCTGTGGTGTGCCTGTGGCCAATGTGAAGTATGAGGAGGTCACAGCTGATGTGTCTTCCTTGGGATGGGGTTTCATTAAATGTGAGTGACCACAGAATTTAACGGTGGAGCCCAGCAACACTGCCCACTAATTGCTTGAGCGTGCTTCTGGTACCACCACAATTTCCCCTCCTCGGTATTGGGATTTGTCTACTCAATCCAATGCCCTTCGTCAGGATTGTAGGGAAATGTGGCCTCGTTACGTAAATACGGCTTTTCTTGACTCTTCGATATTTCTTCAGCATTCTTCCTGCAAGGAAACATCTCAGTGCCATGGGAGCACCAGTGCCTGCAGAACCTCCAGCTCTGTTCACCGGTGCCATGAAGTGACCTGCTGGTGACACCGCTCAACAGCATAACCCATCGCAAAGTGTCACCGAGCCCATTTCACAGATGGGGAAACTGAGGCACTGGCAGGGGATTGCCCAAGGTCACCCCAGAGCCTGATGCACATCTGGGAAAAGGAAAGTACATCAAAAATGGAGGCATCTCCAGTGTTCTCACAGCACTTGCAGAAAAACAAATGTCTTTAATATGAGTGGAGCTGAACGTCCTCCAAAGCACCAGGTAAGCCAAGAAAAGCTGGGAGAGGGATGATAGAATTGGGGACTGAATCAAACCCCTGCCCCATGTCTCCAGCAGCTCAGCCCTGCCAGAGGCTGCTTGGACTCATCTCTACGGAGCGGCATTGCAGTTTGTTTTGCTTCAACTGAGTAAAATCCATCTGCTCTGTTGTGCTATTTCTATTCCTAAACCTTGCATTACATTGAAAGTCTTTTAAACCGCCCGCACAGGAGGACTCTGTGCGGTTTCTAGGGCATTTTCTGTTTAACTTGCATTAAAATGTACCAAAGAGTTACAAGTGCATTAGCGGTCCTGCTCCCAAATTGCTGTTATAACCTTTGTCCCCGGCCAATCAATCTTGCTGACACCCATTAAAATGAGCTCATGGTGCCGTTTTTATGGCCGGATTAAGTGGTATATCTGTAGCTCAGGCGGTTCGGTAAGGGCGTCACACTGCTAATGATTTCTTTATTGATCTTTAATGATTTCCTACATTAGTACAAGCAACATTAGCCTCAACAACATGCTCCAGGACAGATTGACTAAATAATTCACTGCAGCAAACTGTGATCACATAACTGCACATTCCTCCTTTGTGTTAAGGTACAGAGGTGGAAAATGCATAATTACATTCTCCAATATAAGACAGAAAGCTGTTGCCTTCCCCCAGATTGCTCCTGGCCATTCCCCCAGCACCGACCCACCGTGAGAAGAAACTTTCCCATCAGGGGCCAGTGATGTGCCCCAAATCACTCACTGGGAAAAGAAATGGTCTTCACCAGCACGGTCAAGGCTTTGCTCCGCTTCTGCTCAAGAAGACACAGCCCTTGGGGGCTGAGGAGGTCGGGAGGAGTCAGGCTCTGGTAGGTCTCAGCATCTGTAGGCTCAGAGGGGACATAATGCACGTAAGGAGCTGCCACTGTCCCCGCCATTGCCCTCCCCACGCATGTCACCTGCAGGACACCCCACAGCAGGTGGCTAATGGCTAACTGGTGTTTAATCTTAATAGTTAAGACCCCAGACCCCAGGGCTTGGTCTGAATCCCATGTGGGTACCCAGGGGTTTGGTGATCACCTGCAAGAGCAGGACCTGCTAGATTCCATGGATGCGGACGTGTCCCAACTCGCTCTGCTTCACCTCTAAGCATGTCTGGAGCAGCAAAGGAGGAATGAGAGGTGCAGAGGTCCTCGGTAGACTGAAATGAAGCTTTAAAATCACTAGGATGAGTCTGACTTCCATTGTTACCTGAAGGATGGATGTCTCCCTGTGCCATCAGCATGCACAGGGTGGATGGGATGGTTTAAAGGAAGCCTCTCGCTGAGTCCAGCTGTAAAGGAACACCCAGGGCCATGGCCATCATGGGTGTCCCTGCAGGCAGAGCATGCTGTCATGCAAGCAGTAGCAAGGGCAGTGCCAGGGCTGCAGCAGAACCCTGACACTGGGGAATGAATGGAGCTGCTGCAAGACCAGGAGCTGCACAGCACCAACCACACTCCTCTCCACCCACCTCCCAGCTGCCAAACCCCAAGGAAGCCCTTCCAAAGCTGATTTTGCAGCATCACTTCCCTACTTTCTTGGTTCAACCTAGCCAGGAGCTCCTTCCGTTGACAGCATGCCCAGGACCGAGGCCAGGATGGGGACAGCTGCTCCCTGCCAGCCACCGGCCACGAAAGCATCCCACCCGGCCACATGGATGCATTGGGGGTCTCAGGCGTTGCGAGAAACCTGCCTCTGACCTCCAGCCTTCCTGCTGGGAGGTAACGGGGAATTGCCGGTCCCACCACCACACTGTTTAATTGGGGAAAGCACTCAGTGGCATGGGTCAAATTCTCCACCGGTTCTGGCGCGGAGCCAGATGAGGCTGGGCATGCCACAGTCTTCATTAGCGTAACTGGTTGCAAACCACAGCCCTTGACCTGCAAATAGAAATGATTCCTTCATTAATGGAGATGTCAACAGTGGGGAACCTGTGGTTTCTAATGACACAGCCATTTTCATCAAGTGTACAAACAAACTGTTAAGAAAACAGAAAACTGGAGCCTTCTCCCCTGACTCAATGCAAGGATTTTTTCCTTGAAATGCAGGGTGATGCTTCCAAGGTCCGCAGCAAAGGAGTTCTCTCCTGCAGAGAGGCTGAGCATCACCACAACTTCCTCCAGTTGGCTGGAAAACCCCTCCCTGATGTTACCACCACCACCAGCGACGGGAAAGGCTTCAGGATGGCACCTGCAGATGTCACAGCTTGGAGGAACCATAGAACAAGGCTAGAGGGGCACAGGGACATGGGGTGGTCCAGGGGGGCTGCTTTGGGGACCTCAGCTGTGACTAATGAGGTGTCTTAATGATGCTTCTATCCCCATTGCCCCAGACAGGTGCTGGGGAGAACCACCTGCATGTACTGCAGGGACCCTGGGCTTTCATGTGCCTTTTCTAAGCATCCTAAAATCTCCCAGGTCCTGGTACCAGAGGAGCCACCACAGCCTGTGCCCTCCCTGACCAGCACTTACCTGGCTCTGAGCCCTCAGGAGCCAACGGCTTTACTGGGCGATCTCCGTGCCTAGGAATGACGTCCCAGAAAAAAAGAGATACTTTTTTCAAGCCTTGGTACAGATGGGCTGTCTAAACAAATGAGGCTGCTTGGATGAGTCCAAATTAGAAGCCAGAAAAAGACAGATCATGGCTCTAAACAAATAAACTAAAGCAAGAGCTCGTTTGCATCCCTCAGCCCTCAAGCCAACCACAGAGGATGTTCTCGGCTGAAACGCAGAGACAGCATCTAGCACCTGGACCGATCCCTGCTGTCGGGCTGCCCTGAAAAACCAGCTGCTTCAAAACCCTTCCCAAAAAACTCGCTGAGGGCCATTCCCACCTCTCCCGCCGTGGCTCGGAGGACGCGCTCATTGCTCTAATTATTATTTGCAGGAGCGAAGCAGCGCTGGCAGCGTTCACTTTGCATTGTGCCCAGCAGAGCTGCTGTAACCCGGTGCTGCAGGCGGCAGAGCGGGATTTCACCGTGGTCCTGTAGCAGAGCATCACCTGGGAGCATCCTAACAGCAGCTCAGAAACGATAGTGCCTTTCTGGCCTTGTGGTCACTGGCAAAGAGGGGAAAAAGGAAGGGAAAAGCCTCAGCCGTGCAAAGGAGAAGAGTCTCTGCTTATTTTACTTATTTTTCTGGGGGATTTTTTGTGCCTTTAAGGCCACCCTGGGTGGCTGAACGTGCAGGGTGGCAACACTGCAGCCTTGGAAAGAGAAAGTGGGTTTTCCAGGGAGCAGACATAGAGCAAAAAGCAGGAAAACAAACCAACCAACCTCACTGAAACAGGGGATGGGACAGGCTCAGACCAAATCTGGCACTGCCAGCAGGAAAACAGCCCTCAGCCCCAAAGAGATTCACTGGAGAGCTCAGAGCAGAGAGATTCTACCGGTTTCCTGGGGTGCAGCCCCAGCCCTCCCCGTGCAGATGTCCATTGTTGCTTCGGGACCCTTTTCCCAACGGCAAAACTCCCCATGGATCAGAGAAAGAGGCTCCTTGGAGGTGGGCTCTGCTCCTTTCCAGCCTGACACCCGTGCTCACCCCAGACCCTGCCCAGGGGCTCTCGCAGCAGACGTCCCCACAGACACAATCCACGCCTCGGAGATGCCGTAAAACCCGTCAGCAGGAAGATGTAAAGGATCTCGTTAACAGATCTAGCTGTCAGCCAAGGCCTCTTTGCTGGGAAGACTCAGCATCGCTCCCCTTGACGTCAGGGAAAGCCACGTCCAATATGACTCACGGAAGCTCTGAATTTATACACGTTTCGGGGGGTCCAGGAGCGCTGCAGTGGGAAATGCCAGAACCTCGAGTAAATGTTAGATGAGGGGGTTTATTTTGGGCAGGGGGAGGCATCAAGAATAAATAAATAAATGAAAAAAAATTGTATTTAATAATGCAAGCGACCAAGTGCTAGGTAGGTAGGCAGGAGGGAGGTGTCAGGTGGAGATGGATTACAGTGAAAAAAATCAAATATTTTTGTTCTTACCTGTATCCATTACATTTACTCAGAATAAAACACTTACCCTCCAGAAAAAGAATCCCCTGAGAAGAGCAGTCATTGACTTTGTCACTTAGGATCAATGTCCTGCCAAGGGACTGCCTCTCTCATGGGCTGAGCAGAAACCCAATCCCACGGGTTTTCACCCGGAAAAACCTCACTGGTGTGCGGGCAGGGTGGGGAGCTGTGCCCTGCAGGGAAGAGGATTATGCTGGGAGCTGGGAGAGCCCTGACCACACTTCCCATGTGGCCTCAGCACCTCCAGCTGCTGCCAGCAGTGGCCAGTGGCTCCGACGATGAAGCCATAAAAAGCCCTGTCTCCTGGCCACTAATGCCTATCGACCTGGGGTCCCACAGGGTGCCACCGTGGTTGGGGACATCGATTGCTGCTGCAGTGGAGCGGCAGCCAAGGCTGTGAGGGTGGCACAGGGACCACAGCCTGAGCACCAGCCACGTGCCATCGCATGTCCTGCTAAGGGCCCATGGCAGCAGGTGCCACAACATCTGCCATCCCCAAGGGTGTGAAGGGACCAGGCTCAGCCCACCTATAAACCCAGATCTGAGCCCTCAGGAAGGTCCTGGCCCCATGCAGGAGCATCCTCAGTGCATCCAGCTGGAGTCTGCTCTGGGAAAAGCCCCAGCAGGACTTGCCATGTGTCTGCGGCAGCAGGTCTGGCGTTGCCATCCCATGGGGCACCCAGTCCCACCATGCACCCAGTTCCACCATGCACCCATCAGCAGAGCATGGGGCTTTGTCTCCCTCTAGTGCACATCGCTCCAGAGCGGCTCGGCGATGGGATGCACCAACCAGGGCACCCATGGAAGCAACCAAAGCCCCAGGGCCATGGTCTTGCCCAGCAGCTGGCCACAGCACCCCATGGCACCAGCCAGCAACGCCGCTTCCCCAGAGCCCAAGGGAAGCCCTCACGGACCCTCCAGCATGTCCAGCTGCTCCTGGAGTACAGGAATGCATCCGAGATGAGGCTGCCATCCTCTTAGGGCATGGTTTGGACTCAGGACCCCAAGAAACCACGCACTTGAAGCGGGACCCAGAGTTTCTCTCCTACAGTGATGTGACGAGGAGAGTTTTATCATGTCCCCACGCACCTTCTGTATTGACTTTCCCAGTTTGTCCTGTTAAACAAATATTCTGGCACGGGCTTAGGGTGTCTTATTATCCTTGCATCGCAATATCCAATCCACTGATATATCTATTATTCATTTATTTTTCTATTATTCATTTATTCATTGGGAATTTGGAGGCAATCAAAAAGGCACTCTTGGTCATTTTGCTATAAAAGCATTTTTGATCCTCCTCTCTGCCAACACGAACTTGTCTCTCTTGCTTAAAATACATTAATGACCCATTACAGGGATGGGATCTGATGCCCTGCTTATATATAGGAGCGTCTTCAGAGATTTTGAAATTGATAGAAATAAACAGGGGGTTGTTGTTAATGCGCTCATTAAGCATGGGGTGGGCTGGGATGAGGAACACAATATTTTCCACTCCGAGCTCCCCAGGGGCTCTGTGATAGTTGATGTTAATGCCTAAAACCAAGTGACAAGTTGGGCTCTGCCACCCTGCAGCCAGGAGATCCTGAACAGTGCTGGGGAATGCCAGGATGCCTTCATACCACCCCAGCCCGCCAGGAATCACTCACCAGGCAGTGGGGGCCATATCCAGGGTGTCTGGAAGATGTGGTGGTCACCCAAGGGAGCGGGAATGTCCGATCCTGCTGCTGCCCCATCTGTCCAGGACCAGGGGGCTGTGGTGATGCTGCAGCTCAATTTTTAGGTGCATAATTGCAGTCTTAACACAGGCACGTTGGTGACCTGGCAAGAGATTCGTGCCAAAGAGGCAAAACTTTGTTTATAAAAAAAAAAAAAAAGGGAGCCAAAATTCCCAAGGTAAAGTTAAAAACCACTGATGATTTTGCCAGCATGGCTCTGCATTGGGTGCTGAGTGCTGCTCCTTGCTGGAACCCTCCCTGGTTTTGCTGGGGCCAGTACCTTGTGCTAGGTTCTCTGGCAGTAGAGATGTCATGGTGTGATAACCATCTGAAACACGATGGGGTACATGTCAGCAGACTATTTGTACCAGCTGAGAATTGCCTTTATTCACCAGCAAGGAGAGCGGGCAGAGCCCATCGTGTTCTGCAGGACATGCACAGCCTAGGCTACCACTTTCTGCCTCACCTTCAAGGATCACATGTGCCTCCAAGGTCCACGTCACGCCCTCTTCCCAGGACCTAGAGACCCTTTCTGTTGTTAGGGTTTGGATGTGAAACAGCATCATCCATCACCACGCTGTGGTAAACGGTGCCCGTCTGCAGAGGGCAGGGCTGGGTGCGCATTGTCACCTCTGCTTGGCACCAGGTTTGGTGTCACAGGGACTTGCTGGGGAAATGTCACCCAAGAAAAGCCAGCAACAATGGGAGAGCGAAGAGAAGAACATAATTAGAGAAGGATCGTCTCTGCTTCTGTGCCACTGCTCCCATTGTCTGTCCCCAACAGCCCTGGGACACAAAGGTCCCTTCCTCAGGGCCAGAAAAAGTCACCAGGATCACTGAGCTGGGCCGAAGGCTGCCCTTGGCCCTGGGAAAGCCCAGGAAAGACCCAGTCCTCACCACGGCTCTGCTCCCAGGACGGGCTGGCCACAGCCATGGCCACTGCGCTGTCCCAAACCCTGCACCCCATTTGCTGGAGTGGGGAAAGCACCAGCACAGAGGCCGGGTCCCGGCAGCCCTTACAGCTGCATGATGGCCGCTCACTTCTGTTTTCCTGTTCCCAGCAGCGGTCACCCCATGGGGAGACCTTTCTCCACTTCCCCCTTTGCTCCTGGCCCAGGATGATGCCGGTCCCCAGCTCCACAAGCACCATGACCCAATGGCTTCCCCACTCCCAGCAGCTCCTTTTGCAGGGATGAAGGGCGAGCGCAGCTGGTCAGGCGCCCTCTACAAAGGGCATCTCTTCTCCCTTGGCCAGGGGAACGGGCCCCAAGCACCACTCAAGGCTGATCAGCAGGGCAAGGGCATAACGGGCCAATCGTGAACCCAAAACCTGTCCTTGACCCCCAACACGACTTCCCTCAACTCCGCTGACTGAACACACAGTGAACAGGGTCACTGTCGCCCACCGCACAGCCACCTCTTGGGGTTGCGCTTTGAGACAAAGCCAGATGAGGTGGTTTGACAACATCCTACTACTTCTTTAGCATCTCAGCTCTTCTCCCACTTCCATAAGCAACATCCTATCTGCTCGTGGGGAGAATGGGCTCTGGGAGAGCCTCAACCCGCCATCAGATCCATCCTCCAGGAAGGCAGGACATCTCTGAGCATCCCCCATGTCCAGGAGGAGCCCCCATCCTGGAGGAAAAATGAAAGCAGGGAACTGGCCGGAAACGAAGGCTTGACCCTGATGCCAGCTGGAGATTTTTCCACCTTCCAAAGGGTGCTAGATCAGGTGTCCCCACGTGACTGCCATCATCTGGTCACAAGCTCTGGTGGTACTGAGCTGGTGGTGGAGCTGGGAACAGCTGGGAGCACATGGCCCAGGTTGTGTGCCCTCCCCTGAGCCCGCAGGCTTTTGGGATGAAAAGAAGTAATAAAATCCCAATGAGAGGATTAGTGACTGGGTGAGACCCAGGACATGCGGTTCCTGCTCATCTCAGCCATTAAATGGTTGTGAAGCCCCTACAAAGGGAAAGTCCTTCACGGCACGAAGGGCCCAGTATGGATCAGGGACAGGTCCCGGAGCAGGCGCTTGACCTGAAAGGCTTCCCAGGACCACCGAGCTCTCCCCAGCTCCGCACGCTGACCCCAGCCCAGTCCAAACCTGCCTGGCCCTGGCTGCATGCGGGACCATGCCACAGTGCAGGCGAAGCTGCTGCAGAGCATCCCCGTGGCATAGCCAGTAGCACAAACTCCCCCAGTGCTTTGATGGCAGTTCCCAGCAGTTGCAAACTCCAAAACACCCAATGTCCTTTCTTTATCCTCCAAATATCCATTTAACAGCCTTCTCCAAGGCCACTGAAGGGCATGAAGGCTACAGCAGCAAACCCCCATGGGAGGCACAAAGCCTCTGGGCTACAGCCAGGGCCAGGCAGAATCATAGCATTGTTTTGGTTGGAGAAGACCTTTAAGATCATTGAGTCCAACCATTAACCAGCACAGCCAGGTCACCACTAAACCATGGCCCTCAGCACCACATCTCCACGGCTTTTAGATACCTCCAGGGATGAGGATTCAACCACTTCCCTGGGCAGCCTGTTCCAAAAGATGTAAATTACCACATTAGTGAAACACATTTGAAACAAAACCAACCAAAAAACACTCAGCCAGAAATGAAAACAACCCCAAACCCTCACCAAACAAATGGCACCAGCATTATGGAAAAAATAAAGTTATTACTGGCTGCAAACATTCAGACTCCTGAGCAAGGTCTTTCATAGGTAATTTCTGTTGTAATTAACATCTCTGGGGCTAATGGATCTGAGTTTCAGGGGATAAAGAGCCGCATTGTTAACGGCCCGCACTCCTGGCTGCATCCGTCCAGGCTGGGGCTGGACCGACCGGGAAATCTCCACTTTCATCTGCCATTAGCGTCAACCCAGCTGTTATACCCAGGAAATTAAAACTATTCACTGCAGTGAAGTTTTAACGTCCGCGGTTTTATTTGACGTCCCGTGACTTACGGGCTGGACTGGATCCCCCTGCTCTGATCTCTTGGATTTATGAGTTTGAAAAAGGCACCAAGTGACAGCTCTCAGCAACCAGGCACTGAGCAGGGAGTGACACACGGCCCCGAGGTGCCCATTTTCACCCCAGTGGCTCCTGGCTCAGCAAACACGGGGCTAGAGATTGCTCAGTTCACAACTCGGCCTCTCTGTGCTGCCTCTGTCCTCAGGAAACCTCCCCGCTGCGAGCCCTGTGCTGGCCTGAGCAGTGCCGTGATCATTTTCCACAGCCATCAACGCTGTGCAGGGTGGCCAGCATGGAGCAGAGCATTGTGGGGACACCGGCGGAGAATCATGGAATGGTTTGGGTGGGAAGGGACCTTTCAAGGTCATCTCACCAACCCCCCTGCAGGGAGCAGGGACATCTGCAACTAGAGCAGGTTGCTCAGAGCCCCGGCCAACCTCACCTGCAAT
>JAVSBS010009588.1:0-24002 GCA_033124195.1 Coracias cyanogaster
GATGACCCTGGAGGTCCTTTCCAACCATAATGATTCTGTGATTCTGTGAAAACATGCGCCATTGCTGCCGGACCGGCCAGCGAGAGCAAGGTGCTTCCCCATGGCCCACAGGCATGCGGGTGCTGGGATGACAGGGAGGGCAGTGCCACGCCGAAACTGGATGGGTGACGCGTCTCAGCCTGGGAATGTGTCTGCATCTGAGAGCATGCAAAGAGCTCCATCGGCTCTGGTGCTTACAGAAATCATTTGTTCACGTACATGTTTCTAGGACTCACAAAAGGGGACAGGGAAAAGGGGAAAAAAAAACCCCAAACCCCACAAACAAAGGGTAAAAAATAGCCAAGGCAAGGAAGCGGGAAATCTCCCAAGTCTCTCCTGAGACTTGTAAATCCTTGGATTTGGCAGTGAGATGCCACGGCGAGTGCAAGACTACAGAAATGCCAGGAGTTAATAGTGGAGGCTGGTTGGGTAAAATACTAATAATTTATCAGGCGCATTTGAGTTCTTAAAAAGGATTTTTAAAAGTAAACAGATGAGTCATTTCTTTTCCTCTCCTGCTGCTGGCTTAAGGAGACTAATTCTGGATTTTTCTCATCTCATGAAATGTTCTGCAGGGAATATTCACAAATACAGGGTTGAAGGGTTTTTTTGTTTGTTTCCTTTTTCAGCGTCAGCTGAGACGGATTACAGGCGGGCAGAGATGCCCAAGCTCTGAAAAACAGGAGCAAAAATCAAATCCCTTATTCAGAAAGTGACAAGTATCGGTATCAATAAAATTGGAGCAGTTTTGTTCTGCAAAAAAAAAAAAAAAAAGAAGAAGAGCAATTGTTTCTAAAAATAAAGACAATGAGGAGACAACTCAGCAGATTCAAGCTGAAAAAAAAACCCTGACGTTGTTAAAGAATTAAAAAGACATTTCTGTTAAGGAATTAAAAAGCTATTTTCTACTGCTCTTATATAATCTCTCCCACCCTTTTTTTCAAATGACCATTTTAAAACCCTGTGGTCTCTGCAGCACACACCAGCGTCTTTGCTTCTCCAGCTGCTGCAGCACAGCCGAGTATTTTGCACATGACACTGGCTCTTCCCCATGTTTCTGTTTGCTTGAGAAGCGTGAGATCGCGGTGTTTTCACAGAGAATTAATGATCTGGCAGGGACAGGAAATGACCCCGTGTTCCCCTGGCAAACCCATTTAACGTTGAGAAATAGAAAAATTAAGATGAAAATTATGCTGCATGAGGGATTATCATGCTGTACTGGCCCGTGGAGAGAGAGACCGATCACCGCTGAAGATGAAAGTATAAAATGTAATAAAATCCCCCCATTGCTGCTTTAGAAGGCAACAGGGCTGGAGGCAGAGGAAATGTCTAGATGAGGGGAAGAAGAGCTCATCTATCACCATCAGACACCTTGAAGAAATGCCTGTGGGCTTGGTTTGTTGTTTCGTTTTTTTAAAACACAGTCAAATACTGTTTCCTACACTGGATCCTATATGTTTCTGGGATCTATAAATATATATTGTTGATGTCATGGTTCTACACTGCCTCTGGGAGGGCTCCACTGGAGAAGAAAAGAAAGGTGAGGTGCAGCCCTCAACTCAGGTTTATGGGTTTGGGGTGGGGTTTTTGTCCTCCCACCTTTCCTAGGTGGAAGTATACCTTTCCGTACTTGCAGAGCACCTGCCTCTTGACCATGTAATCGCAACAGGAAAAAAAAAAAATACACACACATGTGAAAATGCTCCACAGTCCTGGCGGCAGCCTGCAGCTTGGCAGTAGCTGGCTGCCAGGTACAGTGGAGTCCCAGCTCAACTGCCTCCTGCACCCTGCAAAGAAATTTTCAGCTTCAGCTGGGAGGCAATCCCAGGGCTGCTAAACATGTATTACACTAAACAACTATTATCAAGGTCAGTAAGCATGCAGAGTGAAAAGGATCTAAGTCTCCAAGCCTCAAAAGAGGAAATGTCTAAAGACCTCAGATCAAGAGACAGTTTGAAGTTGTCCAAAGAGGTGTTTTGAAACTCCTCTTTTATACTATGTACATCGAGTACATGGTACGAAACTGTAGGTCAACATGGAGATGACTTTAAAATTTTCAGTGTTGGTATTAACAGTGATAGCTATACTGTATTTCTCCTTTAATAAAAATCAACCTGAAGTGTGTTCTGGGTTTGGTGGGTTTTGGTTTGTTTGGGTTTTTTTTAAGATTGTTGCTTCACTGCAAATAAATTATTCAGTTACCCAGTTTTAAAAACAAGTTTCACATACCGATATACACAAATGAAGATAATATAATTCAGTGAAACTGCCTTAAGTTTCCTCCGTCTACCACACCTCAGTGCTGGAAAATCAATTAATTTCACTTTCCCTCCTTATCTATTTAATATTTCATTTGCTTTCTGTTTAATTGAAAAGAAGCTCGCAACACTGAAACGAGCCCCATTGTAAATAACTCGGGCTTTCCCACTGGGGTGCTGATAAGAGTTAAGTTCACGGCACTATGCAATGATGTGTGTAACTGCACAGGAAATGGTATGTTAGCTGTACAGAAATGCCATGGAAGGGGTGGTGATAACCCTAGCTTATTTTTTTAATCTCCCGCTGATGGTCATGCAACAGATTTTTCTCAGGGCTGTTGCCTGCCTTCCCGTGGGACTGCAGTGCTGCCATCCCCATGCTCCGCTTGCTCGTCTGTACTGCAGCTTGTACCTCGCTATCGGCACAGAATTCAAACTACACTGTGCATACACTGGGACTGGTCTCAGACACTCCCTTTGTGGGATACCCTGCTCCGTATCTTCCAGAAAAACAGGGTTTCCCTCCGGTATAAATATAATATCAAACACAACACAAAATAAGAAATCTTGTCTTAACGGAACAGCTTGGGGACAAAATTGGGGACAGATTTGGACTTCGGTGTTTTGCCAGAACTCACTGCTTGCTGTCACTGATCCTCCTACCAGGAGCAACATGTTTGATCTTTGCTCTGCAGAAGCCCATTAACAAGGGCCGTGGTGAGAGCACCTGTGATGGGGATGTCCCACCACCCATCGGGAGGGCAGCAGACCTGCCAAGCACTCCCAGTGGCATGCACTCAACCTGAGTGCCACGCCAGGTCCTGCACGCCTGTTCCCATCAGGCTGGTCTTGCTACCACATGGCAACATACCACATCACCCTTAATGCACCATGAAACCACGCACCCAACCTGCACACTGCTGAAACGTGGGTTTCTGAAGGAGCTCAGGGTTGGGCCTGGCTGTCCTCAGCAGTCTCAGCAGCCAAAGCCTGACCCATCTTTCTGTATCCTTCTGCAGTAAATACACAAGTGGGCAACACAGGCAGATACCAAGACAGACCAACCAACCACAAACCGCCTTCCATCCTACAAATTTTGGTTTGCATAGTTCAAGCCATACATAAATAAAGGTGTTACCATATTGTTATTGATGTTTTTTTGCTAGAATAGAGAAAAATGTATTTGAATAAAGTGAGCTTTCGTACAGCACATACATGGAGCTATTACTACACAAATAATGTACAGGTGGGCTCTCCCATACTTGCAAACCACAGGTGGTTTCAGCAGCATTTGCCTCTCACATTTCCCACGAATTCACACATTCAGGCATTTGGGGCTGCCAATCCTGGCTATCCCACACCCCCTTTTAGTAGTGTAATCCTCAAGCACCAAAGGGCAGAGCAGTAATCAACTCACAGCTAATGGTGAACTTGTCTCCTGTTTCACCATTCCTGCTGCTGCATTCAATACTCAACACACACCTTGGCCAGGTGCAGAGGCACCAGGAGGGCTAGTGGGACCTGACCGTGCTCTGCTCGCAGGAGGCCTGACAGGCACAGGGCATGCAGAGCAGAGGAGACCCAGAGGACATCTGCTAAGGCAACCAGCCCTTCACTCTCCTGCCAGCTCACAGTCAGACCCCAAACACAGTCCCATCACCTCTGGAAAGGAGGCTTGATGCCCTGCCTTGGTCATCACCAAAGGGGAATCACTGAGGATGCACTTCTATGTCCCATCTGAGGGACACCAAGGAAACATCCTGGTTTAGCCTTGCTCTCTTCCCCCTCATTACCTTGACTCAAATATGCAGCAACTCCCTGTTAAGATTTAGAAGGCACCACTCAACAGTGACTGAAGGCAAGACGAGAAAGACATTGGAAAGACAGGCAGGATTCACCCTGGTACCAGGCAGAGAGAGGAGGGGTGTCTACACTGAGGTATCCCCACTGGCATGAGAGCTACACTTGCAGCCTTTGCTGCCCATCATCCCCTGCTCACCACACACCACCCTGTGTGACTTCTCACTCTACGGGAGCTACGCCATGGAGGATGAGCTGGACACTGCTGAGGAGCAGTTAAAATAAGAGCATTTCATCAGACAACTTCAGACGAAGCCAGAGGAGTAATTAGGCTCTGACACAGCCCATGCAACAGGTACTCTTTTATTTTCCACCACTGCATTATGAATCTTTCCGGGAGGCAAACCTATTTGTGTCAAGGCTCCCATCCAGGCCGTTAAGCCCTGGGGGAACAAGAGGGAAAGGAAATCATTACGGCAGTGCAAAATGGCATGTTATAGATGGGACATTGACAATATGTATGCACTGCTCTGGCACACAGCACAATCGTTCTCAAATGCAGCAGCTTGATTGGCTGATAGTACTTTGGTCTTTTAAATAGTTGGGCTAAGAAATACCATGGTGGCCTACCTACTGCATCGGCTAATCGCCTGCAAAGAGCTGCCTTACAATCATATATTTGCTAACTATATTGCTGTTGTCAACAGCCTATAGTTAGCAATCCATTCCGGGGAGGAGAGAACTCACTTTCTTCTCATTTAAAAACAAATCAGACCAATTGGAAAAAAAAAATCCTGTCAGAGGCCTGAAACCAGTGTCTTTAATCCCAAGGGCAATATATAGAAGACAGATGATAAACGCTGTGGAAGGAATAGAGCATTTGCCTGACAAATTTCAACCTGTAGTTAATTTTTGTACCCAATTTGAAAGCCTCACAAAAAACCCCTACATTTGCAGTGGAAACTGTGACATACCCCAAGTGTAAGGGAGGGGGCATATGCCACCATACTGCCAGATGCCTTTTCCCTTCCTCTGCTTCATTCACAAACTACTCCACTCACTGGATATAACACTTAACCCAAGTTTCCTACTTTCAAAAGGACCACTGCTCACACACTACGTAGTATTACACATAAGCAGGCTTTTTAAATTTTTTTTAAAATTTTTTTTAATTACACTATAAAACCAGGGCTACTTTGAAATTATTTGAGACTGCTCTTGCTATTCCTAAATGCTCAAGTTTCTCCTGTCTGCAGCATATCCCAGCTCCTGGGGTCTCTAAACTGTCATGCTTGGAAGAACCAAGCTTCTGAAAATACAACCTTTCAAATAGTAGTTTACTTTTTTCCCTTGGCATAGTACAGAAATGCCTGAACGGCGGCAGCTTGAGCAGCCTGCAGTAAGCCGGAGTCTGTGACTCCGAGGCAGAGACAGTGCACAGAAATCTGATGTATTAAACCTGACATGTGAAGGACAAATATAAATTTGCCAGCCATAATTACTGCTGAAGCACGTGTCGCCTGGTTCGATGATGTCCCTTTGACCCAGCAGGCTCTTCCGGCAGGGTGCAGCTTTCACGCTCCAAATTTCTGTTTAAACAGGGAAGACAAGACCGCCTTTGCGACTCCAGCAGTATCTGTTTAAATTGGCTTTCCCTCTATGCTGCTGGCAGCGTGCTGGTGTCTCCTCCCAAAGCATGATGTAGTCCCTTGGGATGGGGATGTCAATGTCTGCAGCCCTGTGTTGGGATGGGTACGTCAGTGACCCAGAAATCACATCCCTGCCCTGATACACCTGTGGTGGGGAGGTGCTACCTGTGTGGCGCTGGGGGAGCATCTCCTCACCAGCACCTTCCAAAAGCCAAACTGGAGAACTGCTCGCTCCTGGGAAAGTCCTTCCGCGCTCCTCTCCCCGCCTCTCAGCCCTATTGTGTACCTCTGCTTGCTCAGAATCACTGAATCATGGATGGGTTGAGGCTGAAAGGAACCTCTGGGAGTCATCTGGACTAACCTCTCTGATGCAGCAGGCCCACCTACAGCCAATTGCCCTGGACCATGGCCAGATGGCTTCATCTCCAAGGATGAAGACTCCACAGCCTCTCTGGGAAACCTGTGCCAGGACTCAGTTACCCCCACACTGAAAAAGTGTTTCCTGATGTTCAGGGGGAACCTCCTGTGTTTCATTTTGTGCCCACTGCCTTTGCTCCTGTCACTGGGCACCTCTGAAAGGATCCTGACTCTGTCCTCTTTGCGCCATCCTTCCAGGTATTTAGATACATTGGTAAGATTCCTCCTCTGAGCCTTCTGTTCTCCAGGCTGAACAGTCTCAGCTCTCTCAGCCCTTCTTCACAAGAGAGATGCTGTAGCCCATCAACTTTGAAGCCCTTCGTGGGACTTTCTTCAGTATACTCATGTCTCTCTTGTACTGGAAAGCCCAGAGCTGGACCCGGCACTCCAGGTGCAGCCTCAGTGGTGCTGAGGAGAGGGGAAGAATCACCTCCCTCGACCTGCTGACAACACTCCTGCTCATGCAGCCTGGGATACCATTAGCCTTTTTTGTGACAAGGGTGCATGGCTGGCTCATGTCCAACTTGATGTCCACCAGGACACCCCAGGTCATTTTCTGCCAAGCTGCTTTTCAGCTGGGGGGCCTTCAGCATGTACTGGTGCCTGGGGTTGTTCCTCCCCAAGTGTAGGACTTTTCACTTCCCCTTGTTGAGCTTCATGAGGCTCCTGATAGCCCATTTCCCCAGCCTGTTGAGGTCCTTCTGGGTGGCAGCACAGCTCTCTGATTTATTAGCCACTCCCGCCACCTGGTGTCACCTGCAGACTTGCCAAGTGTAGGCTCTGCCCATCATCCAGATCACTAATGAAGATGTTGAACAGGATCAAACCCAGTACTGACACCTGAGGTACACCACTGATCACTGGCCTCCAACTAGACTGTGCCACTGAACATCATCTTCTAGGCCCTGACATTCAGACAGTTTCCAATTCATGTAGCTGCTCATCCAGCCCATACATCAGCACCTTGTATATGAGGACTTTATGGAGATAGCATTGAAGGCCTTTCTGAAGTCCACATTGATGATATCCACTGCTCTCCTGTCATCTACCCAGTTTGCTTCTCATACAGTAGGTCAGCTCTCCATGGGGAAGGCAAACTGGCAGTGGGTTGAGAGTCTAAGAAAGTCTAAATTAAAATGGTATCAGGGAAAACCTGGACTTACTCTAGGGATCTGTCTTGCATCAGAGCGCCTGAGATTTACTATACCTTGACCTCTATGGCTTTCACACACATGGTGTATCCACTTGTTTACTTTTGGAGTGAGATTGTAGGAAGAATGCAGACTCATGCTAGCACTGAAAGACTTCTTAGGCTTGAAAAGCAAAGTGCATGATTTTCCTATGGGAAAAAAATATTCTAAACAATTTTTCCTGTCATTAAATATCCCATTTAACTGATTATTTAGTATCATTTTCAATCAAAACATTATATTCGCCAACAAAGCAGAGAAAAACGAGCTGTTTTGAGAACACAGAGCTAAACAAAACAAACAAGAGAGCCATTACTTTACAGTAAATTTTTAAAACCATGCATTTTGTTTTCCCAGCAATCGATACACCAATGATAACAAGAGGAAAAGGATACCAATTAAATGTAATTGCCAGCCCCGCTTCCCTCAAAACCTGAAACAAAAAGCACTCAGTGTCAGCCTGATAAAATATTTGCTCCTTTCCCAGTCAAGTGCTTTATTAAACAGTCCTTAAAGCATCTCAGTTCTTACAAAGGATTTCCAAGTTTGATGTCAGTGAAATGACTTCAAAGCCTCATTAGCTCCCCAGAGGAGGTTTGTTCTCTGCTCAGAGACACTCGGCTCACTATTTTGTCCTGACCCTCTCCATTGATCCCAGGCTCAGATATTTTTACTACATTCATTTGATCTTTTCCAAGATTCAGATGAGAATGGGTATCAGTGTGGCAAAGTCCACCATCCATTGCTCACTCCTTCTTGCTTACGTTAATCTGTTTTGGTCCTGCTTAGGAGGGACAGGGACCCCTCATGGACAAGTTACCAAGTCTCAGCCAATAGGTTAGTGAGGTAAAGTTAAAAATCAGTTTTTAAACTGCGACAGCATTTTTGCAGCAAAACATCTGACTTTGCCCCATTATACCAATGTGGTTCCAACTGCTTCAGCTCTCTTCCAACTAGCCACACAAGCGAAGCATGCCAGACTACCCCCTGAGGGTTGAACCAGCTTCACAAGCTCAAAACCCATAAACAAAGTGAGGTGCCACCAGCACCACACATGCCTTGAGAGCCTCCCCCCTCAGATATGCTGCAAACCCTCTCCCTTCCCCTCCTTATGGAATGCCAGCTCCAGCTAAAAAGCTGTTTTTCCTAGTGCAGACAAGGCCAGAATGGGGTGAACTTCAGCACCTTAAGCTTGACTTGCTTTCTAGATCTTCCTGAGATAGAAAGGAAGAACAAGCAGAAACCAGTTTTACCCTATTTTAAGGCTCTGGGGGGTTTGAATAGCAAATCCCAGCATTTCTGTAATTCATCTCAAATCTACTGAAAGTCAAGATTTCACATAACCTCTCATCATCCTAATATAGTCTGGGTTAAATAAATAATTAATGAGAAGAAAACCAAAACAGAGCTAAAACCTGAACCTTCCAGCTCACAGATCCTTTTTGGCAAGGTACAAATGTTCCTACGACCACAGGTAAGAACATGCAGATGATTAACCATATATGTGTGCCACCTAGCTTGCCATAGTGGGCCATAAGGGCAAACCCCTTCTCCCATCCTGATGGCTCATATTGGGACAGATATTGTCACAAAGTGCAAGATTTAGGGATGGGCTAAGAGAAGGAACCGAAAACAGACTCATCAGCTGCTCTTCTCTTGTGGGACAGCGTCTCACTTTGGAGCATGGGCGGATATGAAGGTGCAAGAGTATTGGGGTGCTGCTTGGGGAGCAAAAGGGTAAAGGAGTCTTCCCTCCTCTGGTGCAAAATGCAGATATTTAATACTTCATCCCTCCCCACCAGCATGAGTTACCAAATGCTCCTTCAGCTTGCCACCTCAAGATCAAGTTTTATGTTCACAGCTTCAGATTTATTAGACTGACTCTCCTTCTCTCCCACCCCATCACTTTGATAAACTAAGCCCAACATTTCATCAGCTATATGATGGCGCTAACCCTCAGCGGAAAGTACGTCCATATCAAGATTTCAAGCTTGCCCTACTCTTGCACCACCCTATCTAAAAATGTGCGGATGGAAAAAACTTCCAAGGAAAAATAGCTCCTTATTTTCATCCTTGCAAAATTTGCAAGCAGCTGCAGGGATTTTCTTTAAAAGAGACAGAAAAATGTAAGACTCCTGTGATGTGAGGAAAAATGCAGCATTTTTTCTTTGAATTTCACATCCTTTTACACACTTTCATCACATTGTCTGTACCAAGTGTTTCCTCATTTGACTTTGAGGGGCAGAGAAATGACCTCTTCTCTCCATCACGCTGTGATGCACGAGATGTCAGCCTTCTGATTGAATTCAGGGTAACACCAGTGTGAGATGCAGCATGACACTGCTGATGGATGTAACAAGAAGACCTCACGACTTTCCAGTGTGTTGTCACCCACAAAGACCAGTTTTGCCCCGCGAGAAGCCTCCACGCTGAACTGCGAAATATAGATGCCTCTGACCACAAATAATATGTAAATAACAGAAAATACTGAAAATCTGTCTTGTTGCATCTCAGTGCTGCTGAGGTTACTGCTGCTCAGTTAACCAGCCCAGGTTACCCATAATACCTATAAACACCCCACATGCACATACATACATGGAAGTACTTTTTTTCTAGTGCCTTTTGCCTCATCCATTTGAGTGTGAGATCTTCTGGGCAGTTGATTGTTTTCTCACATGATTAGCCCAAAGCACAGACCTCACTGTGGATTCCAGTTACTGCTGCCATCCAGATTACCCATCACTCGTGAGGACGAGTGGGCACACACACACAGGCACACACTCGCCAAGGTGGCTCGGGGCTGCCTTCCCTCTCAGTCTTGCTGCTGGACACTACTTGCAGTCGCGTTTCTCCAGTGTGCATTTCCCTTCCATTTCATTAAGGTCTACCACGCTTCTCTGCCGCCAGAGCACTTATTGTCTGCCTAAGTGTGAATGTTAAAGTCTGAATTTTACCAATTTGATGGTAGATGAACTGAGACCTTCCAGCCAGTTCAAAGGAGTCTTCTCCAGCCAGGTATCCCGGCTCCAACTGACACACTGCTCGCACTGCACAGAGGTGAGACTACTCTGAACTGTGCCCAGACTACACAAAAAAAATCATAATGCACTTTGTCATCAGGGATCCAGACTCCGACCACTCAGAAAAAAAAGGATGTATTTCAGAAAATGCAGGCAAGGCAACCAGCACTGTGAAAAGAGCACTGCTATTGCAGGTAAAAGTAAGTATTTTCCCAATGCTGTGACCCAGTCAACACGAACATATTTTGCAGACACGTACTGCAAGAGGAAACAAGGTTGGTCCTGCCCATACTTCTCCATCAAGCCTTTGGAGAGCACATACATCACGATGAATGCACTACACCGAATTTCGTTATTATCACCTCCCCTATCTTAATGATGGCCGCGTGGTTCCAGAAGAGAAGTGCGCTGCCGTAGGATATAGAGCCCCTGACATATTTACTGCAGCATTTTTCACCAGCAATTTCCACTGCGATGTGTGCTATTACATGTTCAGAAAAACTCAGGGAAACTGCAGGATGCAGAACGACAATTACATCTTTCCCAGATGAGACTACTACGTTAATGGATCAGTGTCATCCATCACCATAGATCGTAAGTCCTCTGGGGAACATCACCAGGCCACTCCAATAAATACGATGGGGAGATTTCAGCCTTAGGAAACAGTTTAGCAACACGCTCCACAGCGTGACTATGGCTCAGGTCTCCCAGTGAGTTGAAGTTGCTCTACAGCCGTGAAACTGGATGTAGGAGGTCTGGCACATCAGCATGGAAGGGTACACAGGGCTGCATCCTGGCATTAATTCCTCACGTGATCGGTTCTTCAAAGAACCAAATTTTGGTACGGAGGTCATAGACTGTGAAGGAAGAAAGCTGACTGCGCAACTGCATTCCTTTACCAACAACAACAAAGCAAAGGAAATAAAAAAGAACAAAACTAACAGATAAAAAAACCATACCTGCCAGCAGATCAGTGAGCTCTGAAGTAAATTTTTTTGCTGTCAATATTCCTGATTCTTCAGGCCACCGCAGCAGGCAGAGCAGACTGTCTGCCATGAAAATGTAAGGTGAAGGCCCTTTCTTCAGGAAAGCCAAACAAATAACCCACAAATAAAAACCTCCATGGCTGTACCATGTCCTAGCTTATCCTTGTAATAAAAGAACAGGACTTGAGGCTGTCTCCCCTCATCTCCCACGCTAATGCAAATACAGGAGCAGTGTAAGAGCAGGCTGAGGCGAAGGTCAGCCCCATTGAAGCCCTTTTGGGAGATAGCTCCGAGCAAGGGAGTCCGAGGGCACCTTCGTCTCTCCAGTTTTGTGTACATTCTGTTTCAGGCAATAATATATTTTCCTGACATGCCCTTCATGTAGCTGGAGCTAAGCACTTCCTTATACATTCTGGGGGTGGGGATCTGCCACCTCATTGCTGCTCCCAGGCTTAACCGTTTTGAGTCCTTTATTCCCTTAGGCATCAGCTTTCAACACCCACCCCATCCCACTCCACATGTGCCCCAATGCCACAGGCAATGCATGAGGTCCTTCTCCCTCACCCCAGGTACCCAATATGAAGGCATTAACTCCAGTGTCTGTTCCTACCAGGATAGGGCCACCACCAGATGTGGCCCCACCCCAAAATGGGGACAGCCTTGGGGTACCACCCATGCCTGTCTAACCTTCCCCATCCACATGCACCAGCCCTTAAGCTCCTTGTCCTCAGGGTGGCCAACCCCCTACAGCTGTCTCAGTACGAGGTTTGGTTGGAGGAGCAGGGATGGAGATCAATGGCTTGAGCTACTGTGGCTCCTGTGGCAGCAAGTACCTGAGAGTAACCAGATGGGAGCACAACGTGGTTTAGGAGATTATCAAAACAAGGACATGGACCTGTTAGAGAAGGTCCAGAGGAGGGCTACAAAAGTTATTAGAGGGCTGGAACACCTCTCCTATGAAGACAGGCTGAGAGAGTTGGGGTTGTTCAGCCTGGAGAAGAGAAGGCTCAGGAGAGACCTTAATCCAGCCTTCCAGTATCTGAAAGGGGCCTACAAGAAGGCTGGGGAGGAACTTTTCACAAAGGTCTGTTAGTGATAGGATGAGGGGTAATGGGTTCAAACTGTAAGAGGGTGGATTTAGATTAGAAAGAAATTATTTACCCTGAGGGTGGTGAGACCCCGGAACAGGTTGCCCAGGGGTGTTGTGGATGCTCCATCACCGGAGGTGTTCAAGGCCAGGCTGGATGGGCCTTGAGCAACCTGGTCTAGTGGGAGGTGTCCTTGCCATGGCAGGGGGGTTGGAACTAAATGATCTTTGAGGTGCCTTCCAACCCAAACCATTCTATGATTCTGTGAAGTAGTTTTAAGTACATCATCATAATTTCAGGGAATAAAAACTGCCTATAGCCTGTATAAGTCATGAGAAACAGCATACACTCATTTTGCCTCAGGCAAATCCATATGTTGGTAGACATACACAGCTACAAAAATGATACCCTTTCTTGCAGACAGAAACAGCAAAAGCACCCAAGTACAAAATACTCAGCATTTTCTAGGCGAGGTGTTAGAGAAAACAACCATGCTCATTTAAGAGCTTGCTGATGGCAAAGGGGGAGGACAGATACCCCCAGCCTCCTGCAAAAGCTCTCTACTGTCTCTCCATTGGGGCAGTCAGCACCAGGTCTCCGCACTTGAACCCTGCTCAGGGGGCTAAGATGTTGCCAGATGGAGGGGCTGCTGCACCTTTTGGCTCCTTCTACAAGCAAAATGTGGGTCTGCCCCACACTGGCCCAAGAAACTCTGTAGCTCCAGCTTGGCTGTCCTGCCCAGGCACCCCATGTGCAGAGACGGGTGGTTCGCAAGATGCCAAAGCAGTGCGCGTCAAGCCACCGGGCTCCTGAGGCCACTGCTGGCCAGTCTTTGCCCAGGATGGCGGCTGAGGGAAATCAGAGGAGTCTGCAATAAGAGAGGCACAGCAGAAACAAGCTGCACTGCAACAGGGATTGCAAAGAAGCCCAGAGAGCGAAGGCAGCAACCAAGAAAAACCTCTGTCTTCAGTGCATGTAGGTGGACATGCTCACATGACAAACCATTGGCTGAGCTGGGTGAACATCTGAACACCACAACCAAACCAGAGGAGACAGCTGTCCCTGGCAAGCACAAAACCTTTGCAAGCCCAGCTGAGTCTTCACCCAAAAAGTGTCATGATCCATAGCTTGAGAGACCAAGCAGATAGCTGCTGGCCACAGCTGCACCAGGAAGGGTGGCTACCAGTGCAGGTGTGAGTGACCACAAACCAGGAGCTGAGCTCTCTGCCAAACCGTGCTCCACACTGAGAGGGTGCCAGAGATGCCCAAAACTCAACATCCACGATTTCTGCAACGGGGAAGATGGGTCAGGATGCAACAATCAGCCTGCACTTCCTTGGCTGCCTCATACAACCAAACCAGCCATCTCCATGTGGTGCATTTCCTAGAACACACTTATGCAGGTTAATTCCAGTAATCTCAAGGGATGGCAGCCAGGTGCCAGCTACTGGGTGCAGCACTTGCCTCTGTTCAGGCAAGGGCCCTTGGCTGGACCCCATTGGCAAAGTCAGTGCCAGCACTCATGGCTTTACAAGGTACCTGGCTGTGGGGAGCGGATTCCAGCGCACACCTGTCTTGCTACCCCCAGGTGTCCTCCATGTCCAGTGAAAAGGCTCCCACAGCACGCTGCAAAAGCATGAAAAATCAATAGACTCCATGGACTTTTTGTCTGGCATTAGCAATTTCATAGCTTAATGCTAACTGGAGTACACAAGAGAGCATGCTGCTACCAAAAATTAATGAAAGGGAGGGTGGATCTTCAAAGATCCCTAAGTCATCCAGTATGATAAACATCTGGTAAACCCTGTCCTGTCCTTACAATGATTAAGGACTGTCCAGCCTCTGCTCTGAGATGAAGCTTTTGCCAGGACCCAGATACTAACATGGGCTGGCAGAGTCCAAGGCGTGGGAGAAGAGCAGCCTGGGGCAGCAGGTACCCACCACCCCATGGTGCAGGCACCAAAGCCACTGACCTGGCAGCAGCAGCTCCAGGCATAGCCTTGTGGGACACCAGCAACGGGGCGCTGGGGGCTGTCTGTTTGGGTTTAGCTGTCTAAACAGGCACTGAGGGATTAGGTCCCTTTGCATCTCAGCACTAATTAAAGATGGTTTATTACCCGATTGTTTCTGATAGCATATATTTCATCTTTGTGTAAACACAGCCGACGCCAACATCTTAAAAAAGCTGCAAAACCAAAAGGAGTGGAAAGGTCCATGTTTGAGCAAGTTATGGGGTGCAAGGGACACCCTGCAGCCTGCCCTGCCAACACCCAGCTCTCCCCAGCCAGTAGCCACAGGCACTTGTGGCCGCCCAGTGCCAGGCTGAACACTGAGCTCCATCCACTTCTTCCACGCTGGTTGTGACTTGGGATATAGTTACCAGGAAGAGAAGCTTTGACGAAAGCATTCACTCTCAGAGCTTAACGAGGGAGCTGGAGTGAGTGCAGTCCAACAGCAGAGCGAAGTCATTACTGGAACATCCGGCGGAGCGCTTGATCACACAAAGACACATAAAATGTCCATCTGAAACAATGGGCAGCATCCCCTTAACCACAATTACTGGGGATCTAGAAAGGGTTTACCTAAATACAGTTAAACAAGGGCATTTGGCAAAGTCTGCATCCTAGACAGAAAAGGATGGATGTCTCCTCCAGGCCTCAGCTTTAGGTGGGCCATGGGCACTGAGTTTGGCTAAGACTAGATTCCAGCCCTTACATTAAAAAGCCATCAAATCTGCAAAGTCAGGCACTGAGGAAAACAGAAATGCAACCTTCTCCTGGTTGCATATATGCTCCTGACTCTGCGTGGCTGTGTTACAATGAATCCTTAAATACACGGTTATAGCCCCTCTTTTTTTAAAAGGCTTTAAAAAGAAAAGCAATTATTTTTCATACGGCTCTTTGCAGCTTTCAAGCTTCTGACTCCAAACTAAGTAACACCTTTTTCACACAGATTTGTACATGTAATGTAAAAAAATTAAATTGGTCTGTGAATCTGCTTTTAATGACACCATGCTACCTGCTATCCTTGCAAATGGATATAACTATTTTAGCAACTATTTTAGTCTTCCTCTTGCTGTGCCTTACAAAGGCAACATACCATAGTTTCAGTAGTTGCATTTTTAAATGTGTTTATCTGGGTCACTGCTACTTACAACATAAGAAGATTTAGTGAAGCCAGTTTAGCATCTGAAAAAGGAAAAAATTCCTTAATTAAAACCAAAAGAATTACGTTGTTTGGAAGGTAAAAATCTCAATATTATCAAATTAGTCTTTGGACTGCTTCAAGAAGAAAACAGACCTCTGGGCAATTTTATTCAAAAGGCACTTGGGGTTTTGGGGTTTCTTTTGTCTTGTCACAAATTATTTCACCTAATTGGAAATTGCAGGTACAGAAAAGAGAACCAAGAGCACTACGACATCAGGATTTTCTTTAACGGTATGATGTAAAATCACAAATGACGGCAGAATGTGATTCCAAATCACAGCGGTCCATCTGAAGCACATGGAGCACTGCTGGTGTGTGTGCCAGCTCACCCTGAGGCCACACTTCTTTGCAGTGCAGTGGCCATCATGGAAGATGGGGAAGAAAGCAACCTATCTGATGGCACTGCTCCCAGATCCTTCCACTATAATACAAGTAATCTGCAGTCAGAAGAAAGCCAGGGGGACACTCAGAAGCCAGGAGAGGCTGCTAACACAGTTTCCGTGTGTTTCCAATGGTCCTAGCTTTACATTGTCTTGGAAAGAACCAGAAGAAAGGAAGATGTTCAGGAAAGGCGAAACTGTCACTCATGCAGGAAATGACGGAGGAAGCTGAACAGCCACCACAAGATGAAAGTCTGAGTGTGCTGGTGTGACATGAGAACAACATCCCTCAGCATCACACTACCCGTCAGGTGACAGGGAAGTGACTCAGAAGATGAGTGCACTTCAAAGGTTCATAGAATACCAGTTTATTTTATCTGAAGCCCATCTGTGGCAGAGTGGGGAGGACCACAAGCAGAAAGCATCCGCTCTGCATCCTATGGCCACTGCTGGAGCAGCTCATCCAAGAGGAACAAAAGCTTTCCTTCTCTTTTCCCTGTCTTCTGGCCAACAGAGGAGGCAAGGCAATAGCTGCTGTTGCTGCTGCTGAACCACAGCCAGCAGAGTCCTGATGCTGCAATGGAGTGGGATGAGATGCTCAGACGTGCCCAGACGTGCCCCACGGTCTCTACAACAGAAAGCTCAACAACAGTCCATCCATCAGTAGGGTATCAGTGTGATGGAAACATCAGGTTACAGCAGTCGCATCACCGTGATCTGCAGTTAATTATTCCCCAGATCCAAACAGCAGCATCACAGGGAGGAAAGGGACAAGCACGTAGTGAGTAGTTTGATCCTGTTATCGATTGGATGCTAACAGAGGGAAATAACTATATATAAAATATTTCCTGTGTCAGAAACAGGGAGGAAGGATGACAGATTTTCTTCAGATTATCAGGGGCAACAAAAGTCAAAAATTCTCAAAGTCTCAAGGTTTTTACATAGTTTTTTTCAAACATGGTAGAATTTTCCCAGTTTTTTGGGGCGTAGCTTTTTGGTTTTTTTCGGTTCACTCAATCTATTCCTTTGCTCACAGACAGCACACCATCTATTCACTGCATATGGTGATCCACAGCTTCAGTCCTTGGGGTTTGTGTTTGACTGCAAGAGGGCAGCTTCTGACACTCCCAGCCCTGCTGCACCAGAAGTTGTCTCAGTCAGCAGGATCAGCTACAGATCAAGACCCCAAAGGAGTACAAGGCTGAGTATCTAGCCCCTTAGTTACAGAGGATTTATTTCAGCATACTGTTTTTAGAGATTTATCACTTCCTTTACCTTCCTCCACGTGTACAGTGGGGAAAATCTGTTTTAAACATGTGACAGGCACAGTTTCCATCAGAGACTAAATTTTGGGGATAAATAAAGAAAAAAAGAGCTATTTTTAAGCCAGAGATGATCACCATGCTGATGAGTGAGCCCAAGTGTCTGAACACAAGTGTTGTTTAGCATATTTATAAGATCAGGTTGCCACGTTGTTCTTTAGATGACTTGAGATCACTAGAACCCCTTTCTTAAAAATGTAAGATGTAATTACATGTTGGATTGGGGTTTGTGCACGTAGGCATGACCGCTTTCTCCTCAAATGTCTTGGAAGTCTGCTGCAGGCCCTTCCCAAAAAATGCACTTAGTCCTAATATTAGGTCCTGCAGGTTGTGAAGCCCTACATTCAACTTGGTGGGATTTTGGTGCAACAGTTTCAAAGAGCTGTATTGGATCAAGGGCAGTAATACAGATGATACTTTTGCAAGCAGGTTGGACACCAATCCGGCAGAGTCCAGGAGCATGCCCCATAAAAATGAAGCAAGGGAAAACGAGAGGGAAGGAGCTCTGCATCCTAACATCTGTATTGCAGAACTGCACGGACCTCTGGGTTTTCTCCAGATCAAAGGACCACTTGATAGCAGTCACCAAACGCCTTCTAGCAGAACACCACCATTCATCTCATCCTTTACATACCCTCCCAAGAGAGGCCACTACGTTTACATGCTTCATGCTTTATTCTCAGGAGTAGCTGCAATGGAAGCAAGTGGCAGCGCATGGAGACTTGGCACCAGCAGAGAGACTGGAGACACATATGGTGCAGCTGCGAAAAGTGGATATGGTGCCGGGTACAAGACCCAGAGGGTTCTGGGCATTTGAAAAAACCAAAAATGGAAAAAAAAAAAAAAGACTGCTGTAGGGAAGATGAAGAGGAGAATGAAGGAGAAAAATCTAGAGCTGCTGACACAAGGGATAAGATGAACGAAGCTGCAGAGAACACCTGAGGTAGAGAAGGTGGAAAACTGAGTTTGTCAGGGAAGATACAGAAAACAGTGATAAAGAAGAGCTTCTGTTCGATGTCCTTAGCTTGCAAAAATAACACTTGCTGAGGGAAGTCTACTGTCTCTCTAAAATAGTTGCCAAAGATGGATGAAAAATTCCTCTGACACAACAGAGGACATGATCTATTTCCATAACTTTGAAAGCTGGAGATGAATTGGTGTGTCTTGATCATACTGCAGAAAGCCAGGTCATGCAAGCAGGTGTCCTTGGCAGACCCATGCTCTCTTTTACAGACCTCCATAAGCTCCCTGCAGTTTGGGTGTGAAGGTCTGATCTGGACTGAAGGCCCAAAGGAATCGACCAACCAGCACTGGAGTTCCAGGGCACCTCCACAGTACCATCTGCAAAGCTGTTCTCAGCTAAAATTGCAGGAGCTGGTTTTGTGTAGAGTGAACATATATTGGGGATGATGTTTAAGGCTCTTGAAGAAAAATATTCTACTTTCTGTCTGCAGTCACTCACAAGTAAATATCCTTTGTAAATATCCTTTTATCCAAGTAAATATTGCATTTTGTTTTCTAGAAAGGAAGGACATGACAATGAAGCCATTCTTAAGCAATAACATATCTTGAGATGACTGAAAACCAACTTTAAATGCATGTTGTCATTTACTAAACCATTAAGAAATTTCTTATCATTGCCTTGAAGCCACAAATTCCTGTGGCCTACTTAGACCCACTTTGCGCTTCAAATTCTCAAACCAGCACAATAGCAAAGATGATTAGAAAATGTGTGTTATGCTGCAGCCACTAAACACCAAGGAGAATGTCATGAGCTTTACAACAAAAGGTTACTGAGATTTAATAGATGGCCTCCAACCCGAGAAATGAAGTAACTAAAGTAAATAAAATGGAATCTGAAACACAAACTAAATATATTTGCAGGCCAAAATGTAAAATAACCTGAAACAGCCAAAAAGAGTCAATACAGATCTTCAATTTTATTACTTTCATTTAATAAAATTCTTTGGATAGTGTTGCTTGTTCAGTACAACCACAGAAATTGTAATGGCAAATTCTGTACTGTGATTTATGGACCAAAAGGTTGTCTGATTTCATTATGCTGGTAAATATAACAGTGCAGACACCTTCTCTTGGAAAGCTGGTTCTAAATTGCTACATCAATATTCAGACAATCAAAATTGATATTTACCTTCTATAGGAACAGTGTGTGTGTATGTCCATGTGTGCATACACACACACACTTATATTCGTAATATTTCTCCATTTTTCATATCACAGCAATACATGCTACAGGAGCTGCTGCTTTATCCCGAAGCAAGACCTATGCAGCTGCAAGGTGCCCAGCCCTTCACAGAGGACACTTCAGCTAATTGTACACTCTTCTCGCTAAAATAAATTCAAGCAGAAGTATCCAGCAGAAGTTCAGTTCAATCATTTGTTATTCCAGACCTATGAAGGTGTAACTTCACCTTCAGTTTACAATGACATAATTGATGGATAAATCACTGAAGCCCTAAAGCATGCAGTCTGACACTTATGTTAACTCCATTTGTGTTTTTCAATTGGAGTAGAGCACAGTAAATCATTTTTTTAACTAAGCCTTGCTTTTCACTCACAGTTTTGCAACAGAAGAACAAAGAAGTGTGTTAAGGCAGATTTCAGGTACCAGAGCCCACATGCCACTACCTACAGCATCCCTGGGGGCAGGAGGCTGAGAGAGAAGTGAAGGATGCGAGACAGCACCAGGGAAGGACAGAGAGGCAGAAGTGAGGAGACAACATGGCCAGAGAGGGACAAGGATATCCCTCCATGGGGTGGAGCCTGGTGTCCCTGTCGGACACCCCTGCACACCTTGTGCCATGCATCCCTCCAGGCCATCCCCAAAATGTCCTGCCCTGGTCTTCCCTGTAGCACTGAGGTTAAACTTCAGGATGGCCATCTTAGGGGCCCAAGAGAGTCAAGGTCCTACACCAGGCATTTCACATGCTCTGCAGTGCCAAGGGGGCTGACAGCAATGGAGAGAGCCCTCCAGCATGCAGACCTGCAAAGATGGCAGATGCCACAGTCTGGGCAGCCAACAGCCCTCCTCCATGCCACAGACTTGGTGTCAGACTGGCCTGCAAGCCATGAGTCTGCACTATGCCCTCCACAGCTGGTTTTCACAACCCACATCACCCCACCCTTGGGGCAGCAAGCCTCCAGAAGGACATTTGAAAAGGGTCAAAAGAGGATTACGGAGACAGCAACAGAAGCTCTGAGGACACACACCCATCCTCTGCAGCAGGCAGAAGAGTGTGGGCACATCTAGCCGTGCTAAATAAACCAGGCCACATTCCCATTTCTGCACACTGTCGCAGGAGCCCACAGGGTGATCCTCTGCCTTGTCCCCCTTGATCATTGTCACCAGGAACAACCAGCTCTTATCAGCAGAGATGTCTCTGGGAAGGAGTGACTTCAGGACACAGTGTCCTTCCCTGGTCCCTTGAACCCTCGAGACAATTTACAATGCTGTCACTCGTGTACATACTCCCTCCTCTTTTGCACAGTTCTTGCCTCTAAACTCAACATTTTGATTTTTAAATAAATGTCCTTTAGAGCTCTTAAAAGACCTTGATGATAAGCCATTGTACTGATATTCTGGTTCACTTTTAAAAATATTTGCAGATTATAGGGTCAATAGTGTTTGCTTTTATCCCTTCTCTGGGAGATAACAGTTCAGTAACCTACGTTACTCAGATGAAAATTTATTGGTTAGCACAGGGGAAAGCAGATGCTTTCCAAAATTAGCCTTTGACCCAGTTAGTCTTTCATAAACAAGCAATGACTCAAAAAATCCTCAGCAGATAAGAGATTTCTGCAGTCCCAGCATCGACTTGCATGAATGTTAGAAGGTGTAAGGATAACAAAGCTACATCATCCATATTTTACAGCATAAAGACTGGGGATGAAAAACTACAGAAAACTCCTCTAATGAAATGTCAAAGCCAACTAGCTTTACTACAGCTAATCCGCAAATCTTGATGACAGTGCAGATTACCCAGCCTGCTAAACTGGCAAGCACCCAAGGAAGCTCATCTCCTAGGGATTACACCTCCATTTAGGTTTGCCTTCCTCTGAATTACTTGGAAGAGCCCCAGAGGAAACAAGTTTCAGCTCATCTATTTCCTTCTCGGGGCTTTCAGTACGCTACCCGGTCTGAAAGCATCAAGCAGCAACAGCACATAGACACACGCACAGAGAGACAGAGTCCCAAATATTGACATTACTGTGCAATAAGCCAGTCACCCGCAGATACCAGGTGGAGAGCTGCTGACAGATGCTGCAATATAAACCTCCGAAGAACCTTCAGATTTGGCGAAGAAATCCCCTGTTCTCCATCTATGCTGCCCTGATGCTTGGACCTGAAATACGCCCGAAATAAGAGATTTTTTTTTCTCACACTGGCTATCTATAGAAGATCCTTTTTATAAGTCTCTGTTGTGCAGCTCCTGAATGTCAGGCCCAGCAAATCAAAACATTTTATTGTAATTTCATATTGTTTACTTTTGCGAGGCAGGATCTTGGCAGAGACAAGCATTTCCTCCAGGGACGAGGAGGATGGGGCTGGGAGAGGGGGAGGACTGAGGGATAGAAGGAAGCATTTCAATGCAGACTTCCTCATTGTCTGCTTTAATAGGGACCCTGGCTGAAATACAAAGGAAGAGGTAGCTAAAAAGACCTTTGCTACAAATTTAGAGACGACAGCGAATGGGTGTGAGGGTGCATCAGGGCCAGCCTATGCATGCAGTGACAACGGGTTAGGGGAAACGCTGGCAGCCCTTGCCACCATCCCCCAGCCCACCTGCCACTACCTCCCCAGCGAGGTTGCAGAGAATCTCGGGGTCCTCTCTTGGCAGGCACAGACCAGAGGTCTATGGCTGAAAAGGTGCAGGGAAGGTCAGTCTCCTCCCTGCTGCTCCCACCCGCCCTTGCAGAGCCACCATGTCTCCCTCATCTGGGAATGCTCCTGTCTCCTTCCCCAGATTCTTGTCCTCCCTCCTCAGCCTCAGACCATGGATAAGTTGCACTCTGAGGAAGATGGCACTGCCAGAGCATTTCTTTCCCCATCAGGACCCTCCTGCTCTCCTGGGAAGAAGAGGAGGAGGCTCCTTGCATCCTGCTGGCCAGGGACACTGGAAAGCACCAGTGATCCCACCACAGGCATCTATTTTTCACTGCACGTTTCCAGGGAGATTTGACTCACAACATTCATATGTTCGGGTGAGCAATATTTAAGCTGAGGAGAGCATGTAAGAGTTATAGGTTGTGAGGATAAGGCATTTGCAACAAGTCACATGGACACCCCTCCTGTGTACGTGGTTTCATTTTGAGCCTGCAGCTGAAGCCACAGTCCTCTGAGCAGCCTGCAGGAGATGGACATGCCAGGACAGCAGTACGGCCAAAAGGGATTTTATTGACTTCATTCTGTCCCCAGTTGTCTGTATCAGAGAACCAAACCTTCTCATCTTCTTTAATCCCAGCTTCCTTGGGCTGCTTTGCACAAGACAAGCTTCCGGGGCCAGACACGTTGAAGGAACATGATGCCTTGAAGTCACGACTTGCCCCATCTCCAGGGCTGCCCGCAGTCGCAGGCAGACAGGCAGAGACAGGCGACAGCCCCTGGCTCCCATCCACTGCCTGGCAAACCTCAGCAGAGCCCAGCTGCTGGCTCTTTGCTGGGCATAACAAATCTCCTTGTACCTTCAGCAATGTCTCTCTCTCCTTCTCAAGCTTTGTTTGCTAAGAGAAAGTGGTTCACAAAGACCTTTGCACAAACCCACCCCAGCAATAACTGCCTTACTACGTAAAATGATTCACTGGTGTTTAAAAATCCCACAAACAGGAGCCCTCGCCGACTTTATGACCGACTTCCCACGAAGGCACCGAGGCCAGCAATCGCTAATGCTCCGTCTGGCATCGACTACCCAAGAATATCTCTCAGCAATAACAACTGATAGCAGAGCTCGGAGCCTACACATCATCCTCCTGTTTGTACATAAATTCCCTCTAAAAGGATTTCGGCATCCTCACGCTGCTTCTTCCCAAGCATTCAGGCTCTTAAAGCCAAGTCAGCCAGACAGAATGGTGCCACGCAACTACAAACAACATGGGACAATTTTTTATTACAATACACGGCACTATTATTTCTAAAAGCACTGACAGTAATATGCAGTGCGTAAAAATACACATTCATCATAAAGAGGTTAGATACTAATTCCTCCAGTTTAATTTTTTGTTAAGGGCACCAGCCCATTTTTCAATTAAGGCAGGATAATATTATTAATCATAAAAAACTGCTGATGTGTAAAATTGTTTCCTTTCTAGCTAGCATTGGCTGAGAAACGTCAGACACACTGCCTCTGAATTAGTCTAACTTGGTGGCAGTATGGAAGCTGTATCATCCTTTTTGGTGAGGATTCACGGCACTCCGTGGGTAAAGGCACATCCCTCTGGAGAGCATACAGACTCACATTTTTGCTGTGGCAAGTCCAGGCAGCTGGGAGCCTATGTATAGGCAGCTGGGAGCTGCAACAGGGTAGGTTTAGACTGGACATTAGGAAAAAAAATTTCACAGAAAGAGTAGTCAGATACTGGAATAGGCTGCCCAGGGAGGTGGTTGAGTCACCATCCCTGGAGGTGTTTA
>JAVSBS010009589.1:19617-32115 GCA_033124195.1 Coracias cyanogaster
AGAGAGGTGGTGGCTGCCCCATCCCTGGCACCATTGCAGGTGAGGTTGGCCGGGGCTCTGAGCAACCTGCTCTAGTCCCTGATCTCTGCAGGGGGTTGGACGAGGTGACCTTGAAAGGTCCTTTCCAAGCCAAACCATTCCGTGATTCTGTGACAGAGTTCTGGTCCCCCATCTTGAAAAGGAAAGATGGAAAAGGGATCAGAGAAGAGCAACAAAAAGTTCTGAAACAGCTTCCATTCAAGGAATGATTAAGGAATGCAGAGTTCTGGCATCTGGAGGAGAGAAGACTGAGAGAATAGACACTAAAAGAGAGGGAGGAATCTCTTCCAGCCTACTAGAGGACATCAAGGGAAACCAGAGAAATCAAGGCTCAAAACCAAAAGAAGTAGGATGTGTTGGGTATCAGACCCATGGAGCCTTCTGTCTAAGGGTGTTATGGATGCTAGAAACTGATCTGGGATAAAACAGAGATGGACACAGAAGAGAAATCCACTGAGGTTCACTAAAAGCAAAGCAGAAATCCAGTTTGGCTCTTGAGTCATCACATAAGCCAGTGCAAACTGTAACCCAAATGAATTGTGAGCTGCTTTTTAGCTATATGACTGAAAAGCCCACTGATGTTACCACTCCAAACTCTTGGGTGAGATTTCTTGCCTTTTCTGTATCCTGATGCAGATCTCCTCACTGCTGCAGAGGTGAGATCCCATCGACAGGTCCTAGCACAATCGCCTATTTACGAGAAGCTCAACAGGCACCGCAGTTTTATTACAAATGTGAGTTTTAGATGAAAGAAGCAGAACAAACCCTCTGAGTAGAGCACCCGAAAGGGAGCTGGGTCAATTTGTCCTTCCTGTTATGGTTAAGCAACTGTTAAGTACTAAACTGCTCAACGGATGAATTCAATGGGATTGAAGTGGGTTTTTAAATTTAAGCGCCCAATTAACGGCTCTACAGAAAACAGGCCTTCCACGAAAAAGCCCAGGAGAGCAACACTTCTGACAGGGGCTTGAATGAGCAGTTCATAAAGTAACACATGCTTAATTAAGTCAGATTTTAGTACTACTTTACTATCAGTTTCCTTCTGGGGGGAAGGAGGGGTAGTGACACCGTCTAATTTTTGGTCTTCCAGGTGATCAACTGGCATTACAGATCTGGAAGCAAGGAGGGAATTGCATCATATCCCAGGGTGCTGATTCAGGAATGGGGCTGACTTAGGAAGCTGCTCACCATCCATTCTCCATATTCACATCTAAAGCACGGAGACAGAGGGCAGGTCCAGGGCAACTGCTGGTCTGGGAAGTTCCTACTCATACAGCTTCCCCCGACTTGGGTGGAAGCAGCAGTTAGCAGGGCTAATATTTTCTGACTGTCCAAATCAACTCCCCAAGGGCCCACATTTTGAATCTTCCTCGGAAGCAACAACAACAAAAAAGGTAAGCCATGACACAGCCCGTAGAAATTATGACAGCGTCACCAAAGAGATATTTTTACACATGACCCCTGCAAGCACCAGAGGTCACCAGGAATTTCCTGGAGAAGGCCTTTGTTTTAAGTCATTCCACATGTGAACCGAAAAACCCAAACAGAATCATATTCGTACTAGACATATTTACTTGTTTCATTTAGCCTGTCCACGCTTTTCCAGCTGGGTAATGCAGAGAGCTTGTGCTCCTTCTGTTTCCTGAATTGTCCCTTCTGCTGCCTCCAAAGAGCCTCGGTCACGGATGATGCAGGGTCTGCTCCTTTACCGGCCGCATCTTCGCTAGCCAGGGAGAATGCTGACTGAGACCTCTGTGAGAATCAAAAGCAAAGAGAAAAAAATAGAAATAACCACCAAACTCTTCACCATCATTCACAGGAGTATTCAGTTATCCACGGAAGGGTGGGGAAAGTTCTGGTTCCTCAGCCAAAAGACCTCTGCCAGCCAGGTGTATTTATTGGTGATGAATTACCAGGCTGCCCTGTCTGCAGCCAGACACTGCCAACTGTCGGTTTTCCTGCAGTAAATGAGTACATCAGCAGATGGCAATGCAACCCAAGAGGTCCTCTGCTGGGATCACCGCACACGCTCCTGGGAGGCATGGGCTGCCTACCAGCTTGCTGTGCGGCACAGCAGCAACGAAGCTGGTGGTAAATCAGTTCTTAGGTGCTTTGACAGGAGCCGCAGAATCATTTAGGCTTCTAAACCTAATGAAGAGACCTTAGAAGGGCAGGGGAAGGAGGTGGGTTGGCATTTTCATCTCCAGTCTAATTGCAGCCTCACAAATCAACTCAAAAAAAACCTGTTTGGTTTTTTTTTTTCCCCCGGAGAATACTCTTTACTGAATGCAATTACTCTTTTCTCATTCATTTCTAGGTTACTCAGTGCCTTGCACAACTTTTCACGTCCTGCTCTGACCCACATCGACAAAGTTGTGCTCAGCAGAGCGCTCACCCATCACTCTATCTCCTACTCAAACACCCGATTGACAGAGGGAGCCTTCGATGTTCTGTGTTTGTTTGCTTCTTGCTGTGACAAAGTACACCCTGATTTCATCTAAAAATAAAGTCAGATCTGTCAGGCAGCCTAGCTCGGAGCTTCACCGGTTTTAAGTTAGACCTTAAAGCTTTGTGATACCCAGCAGTCTACTAGGATGGCATCTTAAAAATACAGCTGAAAGAACAACATATCACCTGAATTATTTGGAAAAGAACATTATAGAATGACCACCCTTCTCTGTCTCTCTCTTACTCTTCTTCATGCCTTAAAACCCTTTTTGGCTTGCTGGCAGGACGTGCAATTCAGCTGAATTTAGACCTGCACAGGCTTGATCATATCCTGAGCATCCAAATCTGTTGCCTTTGATCCTTAAGTGCATGAATAGGGCTATGAAACCAAGAATCATAGAATTGTTTACATTGGAAAAGACCTTTGAGATCATTGAGTCCAACTGTTCCCCCAGCACTGCCAGGGCACCACTAAACCATGTCCCTCAGCACCACATCTCCACAGCTTGGAAACCCCTCCACCTGAAGCTTTAAAAAGTGGCGTGACAGCTGAGCCAGGACTGCAAAGGCAGTTGTATCCTTTGTATCCCATCCTTCTGCTGCAGTGGAAGGAGGGAAGTTAGCCAGATTACTATGGACAGGGCCATCCTGATCGGAAATCCAGAGCACTTTTGCAGTGAGACTACAACCTGACACCTGCAAAGCCCACAGTAAGACCTGTAACCTGGAAAGTACTTGGAGAAAGCTGGATCTTCTCACAGTAAATATTAATTTAAAAAGACCCATTATTTTCTGAAGTACCAAGCGCTTTTCCATCTCAAAGTATACTGTTCCTTCCCGTTCTGTGCCCAGAAGGTGATGCTGCAGTTGGTTGCTTCTGGAAGGAAAGTAAAACAGCAAATAACCCATCAGGATCCAGCTGATGGGCTTCTGGATAAACTCACGCCTGCCTCATTGGAAGCAGGTCCTACCAGTACACTCGGTGCAACCTTCTGATCCCAGCTCATGTCTAAAACCATCTTCCCTACGGCCTGAGATGTTTATTTGTTAGACATAAACATGATGTTGGTGATGCAGAGTCGTTGACAGGTAAGGATTGATGTCAGCTGGTAGCAACTTCTCAGCATTATGCCTCCCTCATCTGCAACAGCTCTCCCACTGTGCCACACCACTGGATCCCTCCTCAAAAAGGTTTTCTTCAAATATTTCTTTGAGATGAACCTACAAAAGTATTGAGCACCTGCAAAACCTCCAGGGACTTGCAAAGCAGCGTTGGACCTCAGGCTTGTGGAACCTTCCTTCTCTTTAAGGGAAAAAAAAAAAACAACCGTCGGCACACTGCGGACCTCATAATTAGCTTAACCAGTAAATTTCTGCTTCCCCTGAGGTGCATCATAACGTGTGTTTAATGAAATCCTCCTTTTCCCTGTATCCCTAGCTGGTTTAGATGCTATAAATTATGGATGAGCTGTTTATATATGCAATCTTTTAGCCGTAAAACAAAGACCACTAATACAGCACTTAGAACGCACCCGGATGCCCACGCTCCATCCGTGTTTAAATGGGATGCAAGATGCCAACTGGTTGTCTGCTCTCACTGGTAGGGATGTACTGGGGAGGGGAAGGAACTGGGAGAGCAGAGGAGCATTCACCCATTGCTCAAAGCTCCTCCTGTCCCAATATCGTACAGCCTTTGCCTACTGGTGATGGGAAACAGATGGTGCCATCCATCTCTCTTTGTGGGACGGTGTCCTGATCCAGTGTCGGGGAAGGTTTCTATATAATTGGGGAAATAAAATATTCAGCTTCGTATCACTATTTTTAGCACTGGCAATGGATCCCAAAGAAATTTAAGAGGGAAAAAAAATAACAAAAAGCAAGGAAAAGACAATATCTATGGCAGCTACCACACCGTGGAGTTGCAGTTAAACAATCAATAATATATATTTCAGGGAGATATTCTGCGTGTGTGTGTGTTCTTAAGGAAAAGAAGAGCGAGCCCACAGTCCACCTGGGCAACCTGTGCCAGGGTCTCACCACTGTCAGAGTGAAGAGCTTTCTTACATCCAGTCTAAATCTATCCTCGTCCACTTTGAACCCATCACCTCTCATCCCATCACTACAAGTGCTTGTAAGAAGTTGCTCCCCAGGTTTCTTGTAGGCCCCCTTCTCATACTGGAAGGCCACAATATCCACAATTTCAAGCAGAAATCAGCAGAAGACATCAATATTTGGGCAACATCACTCACCCACAAGGTGTAGGACCCCCTGCGGCTCCCTGGAAAAGTCAGCATGCTCTGATCTGAGACAGCAATGGACGCCAGGCCACTGCTCCTGGACGGTGGCCATTCAAAGTCTGCCTCAGCCTGCTCACTTTTGCTTTTCTGCTTCTTTATAATCTGTAAAGTAGAAGGATGAGGGGTGGGAAGGGAGAGAAAAAACACAGCGCTTGGAAAATACTGAGTCGTACGGAGAAAACCTACATCAACCCTGCCTGAAAGCAAACTGCCGAGGAAGAACATCTGGGTCTCCCTTTGCTTTTGCTCCAGCTCATGCAAGGATAACTCTGATGACTCCTCATCTGAAGTCATACTGCTTGCAGGCACACGAGCATCGATACAATAAATCATAATCGATGCCTGTAGGAACATCCGAGGTGAAAAAAATAAAACACGGGAAAGCTCCTACAGTAACACTTCAAACATTAGTGGCGGCAAGTAATTCCTCAGACAATAATTTTTGCAAAGAAACATAAAATACTAGATATGAGGGGAATTTCAAAGGCTCCCGTGACATCTAGACACATTTCTACTGAGAAAAAAAAAAAAAAGTCTTAGGTGTCTAGGCACTAGTTTTGGTTTTAAAAATCTACATTGTCCGAAGACAGAAGATCACGTAGACTGTCTCCCTGTGCTGACAGATTATATCCTGCTACACTTCATTTCCACAACTTTTCTGACTCCAATTTAAAATATCGACTGAGTATTATTCTATAGCATAAAGGATCGTGCTAGGCAGCACTTGACAAAAGCGGTGGCAATTCAAGCCTGGCTGCGATAGGCTCTGAACTATCAAAGACCTGATAAGCAGGATTAATCTTCTAAGATCCCTATTAAGAAAGATGGCAGATTATTTCCCATTGAGCTGCTGGGTTTTCTTGATAGCCTTATAAACAACACGTTCCTCTTGTGGAAAACTTTGTGCCTTTTGGGAAGTGAAGTCCAGGTGGAAAATTCCATTGAGGAGGGGGCTCCTCTTCCAAGCAAGGAGAACAAAGATCTGGGGCAGCGGCACCTCTCAGCTCTGAGGGTGCAGGCCATCAGTTTAGGAACTGGATTAAGCTTATTTATAAACTGTCAGACATCGCTGATTAAGCCCATACTGTGCTAGATGAAGGTGTAACTTGTCATTTACTCTGCTCTCTACACTGTGTCATCCTTTCTGCTGTTCACAGGGAAAAAAACCCGCGTGTCATACATACCTTCTGCACAATGGTCGTGGCCAGCTCTTCTATGAGGTCCTCCTTGTGCTCCTGCAAGTAACAAGCCTCGTTCTGCTTGTCCTGCATGAAAACAGAGATCGGTAGCTGCTAAAATTACATACAACCCACTTTTTGGCAGAAATGGTCTGGATCAGGCAGTGGGTGACAGGCCCTGTTGGCATGGTGGGCAGAAATCACAAGTACTTCCATTGCATGAAAGGCAACATGCATCTTGGATACGAGTTCATAAACCTCACACCCAACTCTTTAGGTATGGTGTGAGACGGTCACTACTTCTCTAGGTTTGCTTTTCTATCTACTTGTTTTGTATCACTGCTCAAATTAAAAGAAACATAATTATTCTATTTAAATTAATACTATTTTGTTTTAAACGTTACCAGGCTGTCACTGTAGGTCTCTGCCTTAGAGATAGCTTCTTCCACGGCTTCCTCTGCAACACGTAAGGCCACAGCAAGGGTATCCATCATGCTGTGTCCTAGGTGAAGAAAAACCACCGTGGTCTTTATATATCTACTTTATACATAACGGGCACCAAAATTCAGACTCGTGTTCTGGACATGTATTCAAATCTCAGGTTGTCCAAGACAAAGTTCATTTCCTCAATCCATAATTATGCACAGTAAAATAAACACCTTAAGAGAGATAAATTTGTCTCCACTGCTATGTTACTTCTTAGAGGTATTAAAACACCATAAAGCCCAGTAGTTTTATGTTGCTTATTATAGAATCCAGCAAAATAGGAGGAAATCCTAGGAAGAAAACTTGTAAACTTCATATGCAGAAGAACAGAATATAAGAAAGAGAATGAAAAAAATCCATGAGCATGGGAAAGCAAATGGGAGGAGGAACAAAACCGGAACCCCCAGAAAATCACACTAGAGAAAGCATTTTAGCTGTAATACTGAAGCCAGATACCCCTGAAGCATCACACACAAAGGATTTTTAGTGTCCTGCTCAATGTTTGAGCTAAAAGATTGTTGGATCTGTGAACACGACTTACCAGCATTATCAACTATTTGTCCAGTAATTCAAAGTGTAAGGTCTATGCTTTAATCAAACGAGTTTTTAGCAGCTTACCTTCGGTCTGCCGGTAGAACGTAGAGTCACTGCCACAAAGGCTTCCTTCATTTTCAAAGCTTCCTTCAAAAAAACCTCCTTCTGCTTAAAAATAAAATAATAATAATAAAAAAAACCCGGCGCTGTGAGTTAGCGTAAGAAATACCCGTTAACAGCAGCGGCATTATTAGGTCAGAACGTTCACCCAAAATACAGTGGCACCGCACACAAAGAGGCATAACTGGAAAATTCCTCCTCCTCCTTGTATAAACCACGACTGCAGCAGCTTTTTGCACAAAACACGACCGTTTTATACCAAAGACCTCTCATTAGTTTTGGATGGAGGAAACTATTTGTAAAAGACGAAAAGAGAGGAAGAAGCTACCAGGCATAAACTTGACATGGTAGAAGTTAAGCACAGGGAATTTGCCTTTAATATGACATTTGGGGCTGAAATAGATTCTACATTTTAAAGGGCAACGCGGTATAAATAAGCCAAACCCCAGACACGTATACTACTATTTATCTTCAAAGGGAACAAAAGGTGTCCCCCACGGTGGCACAGAGAGCAGAAGGAAGTTAGCAATGACATTTAGACTCAAAGGCCTTCCTGAGAAAGGTCTCACAGAGAATGCACGTGCCACTGCAACTCATCATCGCATGGTTCACACGTCCACTCAAGGACAAAATTTGTCACACTACAGCTTATAGTAACGGCGACACATCGTATTGAAGTTCTGAAGGATCCATCCCCACAGGGCTGAATTGCATTGTCCCACTTCGGCCCCCACTGACAGGGATTTTCTTCTCTTCATGCACGATTTGTTCTCAACAGTTCAGGAAGCTTCTCAAGATGGATTTGAAGAGAAAGCAAAAAGACTAATAAATAAGAATTTAATGCATAGGCTGCTTCCTCCTAGAAGCTTTTATGCCAATTTTTATAAGAAACACCTAAAATTTTCACTCAGGACTAGAAAGTCTACTTACCATCCCATACAATTTCAGAAAAAGACAAACTAAAGGCTATAGAAAAATTACAGTCGCTCTGCAAATTTTGAAAGAACTATGTTAGGAAAGAATCTGGTCCAACAAATCCAGTGAAATTTCGAACATTCAGCTTCCTGTGTTTTGAGTGATTGGCTGAAGTTACCAGTATGACACTAGCACCGCTTCTTCTGACCCATTTTATATCTCCAGTGATGGGGTGATGCACTGGAAGACCATAGTTCAGGGAGAACCGTGTCTCTTCATTTAAAAGGGTGACACCAATGCTTTACCGGCACCTTTTTACAAGCATCAGTACAAAAATAAGACATGGCCAGTCTCAGATCCTCAAGCATGCAAAACTCTGAGGACCATCTATGTTTTGGTCAACTTGGATATTGCCTGTACCCAAATCTTGCTTCAAACACCATGGAGATGTGCATGGGGGCCAAATGCGGAATGCAAAATTCTTTTCTCATTCATGGCCTACTCAGAACTGTGAGAAATTTTGGAACGTGGGCTAGAATACAAACTGCAATTTATTTTACAGGCTGAAGGTAACAGCTCTTCTGTATCAGTGGCATAATTAAGATTAAACATTCTTTGAATTCTTAAGCAGATCTCCAGACACTTCAACTCTTCTCTCCACCAAGGTATTGCTTTTCTTTTCAAAAATCAGCCTTGAAAAATCTCTTTTGCAATAATCTCAGACTTTCCATTGTCCCAACTTGTGTGTTAAAGGAGACAAGCTAATAAGAAATCAACCCAGTTGCTCTTACCTATTACATCCGGACAAACTCCGCTCTCCAGTCTGTGCTTCTTGTACAAGTTCTTCAGGACTTTGGCACTTCCAAAACACTTAAAGCGGCTTTTGACATTATTATAGTACCAATCCAGAGACTGGGTCCTTAGGAGCCTGAAACGGAAAAATGAAATATTTGGAATGATTCTACAGCAAATAGATGTAAATGCTTCACCACCCTTTTATGTAAAAAAGGATCTTCTAGTCCTCAGAGCATAAGCATATTAATTTCTGAATAATTCTTTACCGCTTGAGTCCATATATAATTTTTAATATAATTTTTATACTTCCTTTTGACAGGAAAAGGTGTTTCTTTGCATACTTGTTTATGCTTTTTAAACATGTTGAGCTCATTACCTCCCTCCCCAATTAGTCCCCCATTACCACTGCACTCACTAATCTGCTGTCTTATGGGTTTGGCTGCAGTTTGCATTATAAACTCCATTTTTTTGGGTTTTAGAACTGAGTTGTGAGATGTTCCCCATGGTTCTTACTTTGCAAAACGGAACATAATACAAAGGACCTCGTAGCAGATCCACTAATCTCCATCATAATAAAAAGGTCTTCGTTAAACAGCTGCTTAATATTCCTGAATTAGGCTACCAGCCCTGAAACGCAGACATTCTATGGATCAGAACTGCTCTGTGAGAAACTCCAAAACGCAACGCAACCACGTCAAACTGAAGAAACATTAGAAGTGTAAATTTTTGGTGGAAAAGCAACATCAGTGTTCAGTTTTTGCTCTTTCAAAGCACTCCCAAGGCTCCCTGAACTGCCTGGAGGCTCAGGCTTGAGTGAAGAACATGGAGGGGTTGGCAGCCAGAATAAGACCACCTGCTGAGCTATGTCAGAGTTGGGAGACTGGTGGCCAGGAGCCCTCCCAAAGCAGACCTGTTTCTCCACAGGCATGTTTCAGTTAAATATTCTTGTCTTTAACCACGACATTCCCGCTCAGGCCGGTGACCGGTGCTGTAGGACCACGACCCTCAAAGCCGTGCTCCTCCTAGGCAGCTCCATGTCCACCACCCTCTGGCTGCACAGGCTCCATGTTACCCATAAGTGGTTGGGAAACTCCAATTAATCCAGTTTAGGCCATCACAGGCTCTCTCCGCATACTGACTTCACACAGAAGCTCGAGGTCCTCGGTTTCCACTTTAAGCTTCAGCCTGGTGCCCAGAGGAACAATTAAGATTTAGCCTGTCACTTCTTATTTACCCAGTTTTAGAGTAAAATCGCTTCAAACTCAGCATCCGGAGATATTCTTTCTATGCCAACAGCATTATTTTCTTTTTCCCTTGGGCTGATGTTTTAGAGCTTGTAATGTACTGCTCGTTATAAAATGTTGAATTAAAGCATTTCAGTTCCTTTCAGAGAAATCAAACATACTTCCAGGTTCAAGAACACAATTTCACCTTCATCCCCTTCGGGATGAATCATTACTAGACACACAGACACCACACACGTGAATATTCTCCCAACACTCAGATACCTAAAAATCAGACTGAAAAAAAATATATGTACCTATTGAGAAAGTTGGAGTTGGAACAAGATGATCTCTCAAGGCCCCTTCCAACTCAAACCATTCTATGATTCTAAGTTCAGTCCCTTGAAGTCCTGAACAGGAACTTTGGCCAAGCTCATGTCATTCCAGGAGAAGAATTTATATGTCCCTAGTCATTTTGCATATAGCCCCTGCCTCAAGAACAACAGCTCCTACTCATTCAGCCCAGCAGACCACTCTTCACTCTTTGTGACACTTCTTTCCCAAGCTTCAGGTGGAAATCCTATTCATTTTTCTCCTGCCAGACCTTGACTTACCACCTTCAGTTCAGATTTACACCCTTTTATACCCACCCATGCTACCATCCAACAAAACATTTTCATTTACCTAGCACCATGTGCACACTCCTCCCTTTCTGGCAGCCATCTGCATATTCAGCTTCATTCTCCTATGAAGCTATTTGGGTCTTCTCTGAATCTGATGGTCTTCTAATTACATTTCCACCAAAATTAAAGAAGTTCCTTTCACAGAGGCTTACTGCAACAAAACACCTCCCTTTTTTCTACCAAGGGTAAGACTTGAGCAAACGGACTTAGGTCCAGCTCAGTGGTTTTTGCATGTCATCCCAAGTTAACCTTCTCACATGAAAATGGGCAGGATGAAGAAGTCTTCTGGCCTAACTTGAGTGCAAAGCCATCATTCTGGCTTCTGAATGAAGGCTATGGGTGTAAGTTTGGTGAACACCATCTTCAGGTCTGTTCCCCACCTGAAGCAGGTGAGGAAACACTGGGACAATACCAGGTATAGTTGGAGCTACGGGTTGATCCTCCAGCAGGAAAACACACATAGAACATGTCAGCATTTAACTGAGCTCTTTTGCCCTGTATTGTCCCTGTGAGGCTGTACGGCAGGAACCCCCTGCTCACGACTGAACGAATATTTGGCACATTAACCCGACCTGCTGCCCCCGGGAAGCGTGCTGTGTTTTAGGGTAACTCAAGTGAAAACATGGATATTGCAGCAGTTATAAAAGTCAATTATTGAAAAGAAGAGGGTTTTCAAACCCAGCGCTCCACTGTAATTTAGCTGACTAGAAACACCAGGGGTGAAATCACAACCGTGGAGAGTTAACGGCAGTTAAAGCAATGACCTAAGAAGGGGCAGGACCTCTCTTCAGGCATCTACCAGCAGTAAAAGATGCGAGAAGCCATATCCAATGCAGCTCCTGACAGTCTCAGCAAGAGCTAATAAGCTTTTGCCGTAACAACACGTTTATAAGGATGTTTGCCATGTCTTACAGCCATTGTGAACATTCCCTCCCCATTTTTTTTGTGAGGTGAGCATCAGTTGACAGGTGCTTATTTATCCAGAGGTGACTTCTGAACTAAGTCAGGGGGATTTTCACTCCACCTTCTCTTAAACTGACAATTACATGGATGACACTTTCAGAAATGAGGTTTAAAGTGGATCTCCTCACTAGCTGGTAGATATAGCAATGGGCTAAAATGTCACTTCTGTGGGAGAAATCCAAGCACTAAGCTGTTGCACCTTCTTACCCACCAATAAATAACTCTCCAGGATAATAAAACCACAAAGCCTGTCATTCACAAGAAGCCTCATGATCACCTCCATACCACTTCCACCCCACCTGCACAAAAAGCCCATCTCTCTTCATTTTACTCCCATTTTCATTTCTAGGCTGGGGTGTAAAAAGCCCCAGGTGTTCCAACAGCCACTGTGGATCAACCAGTGGCCAAACCCATGCTGCAGCCCTCATCACCAATGGTGGAAATGGAGCCCAAAGAACTGTCCCCTTGCCTTCTCTCAGCTCTTTTAGGTGTTTCATTCAACACCCGGAAATCACTCCCCCACCACCACCAAGTCCAAAAGCTGAAGCTCTCAGATATTGCCAAAATGGAACATTCCACGTGTTCACTCCAAAGTGCTTTTTACGAAGGTATTTTAAATTACAGGACACATTAGTGACATTTGTATGTGATCTATAGGATCTATTTTATGATGTACTAACCATTAATATGCTAATAAAAATAACAGCACTGAAACAAAGCTTTCCCCTTAAATAAAAGGAAATATTTCACTTTATCAGAATCCTTGTTTCCCCAGAAATTTCATTTCATGTCAGATTTTGTTTTGTTCCCCCCCCCC
>JAVSBS010009589.1:56351-86921 GCA_033124195.1 Coracias cyanogaster
TGCAGGTGAGGTTGGCCGGGGCTCGGAGCAACCTGCTCTAGTTGCAGATGTCCCTGCTCCCTGCAGGGTGGTTGGACCAGATGAGCTTGGGAGGTCCCTTCCCACCCAAACCAGTCTGTGATTCTATGCTAATGGTAGTTCTTTCAGCATTACCATTCCCTCTCCAGCCAGAAGCTTGCCAGGTGCAGGTCTGACAGCCACACAGTTCATACCACAGACTGATGGCTTCGGGTTTTTATTCCCTTCTTCTAGCTCAGCAGCTACAAGACAGATTGCTCCTCATTACAGATCCAGGCTTTTCAATTAAAACATATAAAGCACCGAACGCGTCCCATACAGTCGGCCTGGGGGGCTGGCAGGGCTGCCTTGGCCACGGGACCACCCCGTGGCTCCTGTCCAGCACCATCCTGCACCGCACGGCCCAATAGCACTCTGCAGCTCAGGACTGGGCTGAGCATCTCCCATGGTTTTAACACACGCCCACTTGCTTTGACAGCCTGTAACGATTGATTATTCCTCTTCCCTGATAGACTTTTGATTTTTCTCTCCTGTTTTACATGGCAGCAATGGGGAAGCCTCGGGACACGGTAGCACATCGAGCATCTAGCTTGGATTTTAATCACCCTGCTGATAGAGGGAGGGTTTTGGAGAGCAGCCAGCAGCAGACCGCTGAACGCCGCCTTGGCTCGGCACCACCTCACCTGCTCTTCGTTCCACAAACACGTTGTCCTGGGCAATCCACAGCGAAAGGCTCAGCACATTATCACATGATAAGACAATTTAGAAGAATAAATAAGTCCCTGTGACACCAAGCTCGGTGTTAAAATCTAATAATACCTGAGTGACACGACGTATGTTAGAGCTAAAAGTAGGCGGGAGAAAACAGCCGAGTAATGGAAGCGTGTTTTTAAGGTGATTTATTAGGAACCATGAAGCAGTCCTGGCTTTGCGCTGAGCTGTGAACAGTGAAATTGGAATAAATAAAATAATCTTGCTGCATTAACAACTTGCTCTAAACCCTCGCTACCGAGGATATGCTCACTGGTTGCCTTAAAGGATAGATTTTGTTTAAAAATCTTTATCTAGAAGAAGAAATGAGTGATGCTACAGACCCTGACCCTATGGACATGAAGGGAGATGCACCCAGCTCTCCAGGGCAGATGTTTCCAGAGGGCAAAATTATAGAATCATAGGATTACAGACTGGTTTGGGTTGGAAGGGACCTTCCAAGGTCATCTCGTCCAACCCCCCTGCACTGAGCAGGGACATCTCTAACTAGGTCAGGTTGCTTAGAGTCTCCAGGGATGGGGCCTCCACCACCTCTCTGGTTATAAATCAGAACTTACCACCACGTGAAGCAGATGACATTTGCAGAGCTGAGGGAATAAAGAATAAAGCTCCATCTTTTCATCCTTCTCTCATCAAGCAGACCCCTGTCTGTCACACCACAGAGAGCCAAGGTGTCCATTGGCCATCTGGAGCTCCAGCAGCTGTCCATGGAGCTGCTCCATGCAGTAGAAGGACCTAGCTCATTGGTTGGAAATAAAATGAAATGAAATGAAATAAAACAAAACAAACAAAACCCAAAAATAAAAAAATAAAATAAAATAAAATAAAATAAAATAAAATAAAATAAAATAAAATAAAATCCCTTCCCTGCCCAAGATCAGTTTGGATATGCTGGTGGATTTCCACAGATGACGTGGCTAATGCCCAAATAATGACACTTTGTAGTACTTCCAAGGTTCTCACTCTTCATTATAAGCTTTTGCTGTGGTTGCAAAATGTGCCACACTTAACGACATGTTAAGGGGATTCCCTTGTAGTCAGAAAAATGAACCAATTACTAATCTGCTAGACCTAAAACTTACAGAATCTGGAATGAGAAAGCAGCTCTGGTGTAGGTCTGGCTCTTGGCTGAGGAGCTGTCCTTGGACCTCCTCACTTCTTGGGAAATAAGCTCTCCTTGGAGCTTCATGTCTGAAAGATGATTAGAGAACTGAAACACCCCTCCTACGAGGCCAGGCTGAGAGAGTTGGGCTTGTTCAGCCTGGAGAAGAAAAGGCTCTGGGGAGACTTTCTGGTGGCTTTTCAGGACTTCAAGGGGGCCTTTGCAGGAAAGGTGGGGAGGGACTGTTTACAAAGCCCTATAGTGATAGGACGAGGGGCAATGGGTTCAAACTGGAAGAGGGGAGATTTAGATTAGAAATTAGGAAGAAGTTCTTCACTCTGAGGGTGGTGAGACACTGGAGCAGGTTGTCCAGGGAAGCTGTGGATGCTCCATCCCTGGACATGTTCAAAATGGGGCTTTGAGCAACCTGGTCTAGTGGGAGGTATCCCTGCCACGGCAGGGCAGTTGGAGCTAGGTGATCTTTAAGGTCACTTCCAACCCAAACCATTCTATGATTCTATGATCTGTATATTCATTTTCCACCTTTAAATATACCCTAAAGCTACATTTTGATGTAAAGTCCCTCTACCCTAACCATCCAAAGACATTTCTAACGCACAGAATCAGCATCAGCAATCATCCCAGAAAACACAAGTGTCCAAATAATTTTGGAAGCCACAATGAAGCCTTTACAAGCCTAAACAAAAATTGTGCAAATATCAGACAGCTCACGAGACTCAGCACAATCCAGGAGCCATCGCCCGGCATTGTCAATGAGATTGCATCATCCATTCACATTCTATTTTAAAATTACCTCTGACAACTAATGTTTTTCTGCTTAAGGAATGCTGAGACAGCAGCTTTTCAAAACCAGAGCACGACACTTGAACTGAGAGAAGCAGAATCTTTGAGCAATAAGAGTTAGCAAAGCCCACATAAAGGCTAAACCGCATTTTGGGAGATACTCTCGAGGTGAGTGAGTTCAGAAGTGATGCTGATCTGAATTTGCCTTCTGGTAGCACCCATCAACTGTAATGCACCTGAGAACCATGCTGAACTTAGAGGTGGTCCTTTCCTGAGAAGCTCTACAAATCAAGGAGCTGCCATCATCGGCTATGATATTTCCCCAAAAAAGGAGCTGGGGCATGCAAAGTTTCCCGGAGCTGCCCTTAGCCAGGGATGATCAAAAGGAGAGCTGGGAGCTAAGCCCTGACTCTGTAATATCAGTAACTGGTGCATCGGAGCAACTGCAGCTGCGGGATGGACACTGCCAAACTTGGCGCAAGCCTTGGGGAGTTGACATCCACGGTCATTTAACGCAGCGCTTGGTTTCCCTTTGAAAGTCCGCAGATTTAAATACTGTAGCTTGTCCGCGCTCACCACCTGAAGAGTTTATGTGACATCCATTAATCCTAACATCAAAAATGAGCTGTTGGTGAAAGCACCTGTCTCCAACCTCCTTCCAGGGAGTTGTTGAGAGTGAGGAGGTCTCCCCTGAGCCTCCTTTTCTCCAGGCTCAACAACCCCAGGTGTCTCAGCTGCTCGTTACAACACTTGTGCTCTAGACCCCTCCCCAGCTTTGTTGTCTTTTTTTCCAGCACCTCAGAGCCAGAATCGCTTGCCCACTTCCACCTTGGACCTCCCTTATCACCAGAGAGGTGCCCACTGCCCTGGGGGACCTCCAGCTGCCACAGCCTAGGAGAAGGCACAGCACCTAGATCCACAAGGAGAGGAATAAATCATGTCATTTTTCTGGCTGACTGTCCTATTTATTTTTTTTAAATCTACTCACGCAACATTGTGAAGTCACAGCCAGCTATGGAGCTGGAGGTCTGGTTCTGCTCGGACTAATTCCATGAAGTGCTGGGATAAGGCAGCGTACGGGGCGTGTGAGGCACGTATCTGTCAAATGATGTGCAAATTACATACTGGAAGTGTTGCTCGAGATCCTGAACATTACCCTCCAGTGTTACTAATCCTTTATGCAGATATGTGCTGCTTAATTGCCAGCTGGGAATTACGATGACACGTTACATGACTAATGTTTCAAACTATAATCGTGCGATTCCCCCCACCCTCCTCCTTCTACTTCTCCTGTCAATCTCTTTTCACTCTATTTTGTTGCTGTTTCTCTTGGCAGAACCACCGTCTTCGGTAGCAATTGGAAAACTCCAAAAGTGGAAAATGCAGTATTTAAACATACTGCACAGAATGAACTCAGAGAAGTACACTTTCGCTGGTCACAAAACCAGCCCTCTCTACCCAAAATCTACCTAAGACTGCTTCAAAAGCTGGTTTCCTAAGAATAGTCAATCCCTGATTATCATCTCCATGAGGAGAAAAATAACCACTATTGCCACACTATCTTTAGAAGTTAGAGATGCTATTTAAGAACGTTTTCTGTGTGAGTAGTCTAGTTTCTATACTCAGAGAAGCAGTTTCAGGGATACAGAAAGGTTCTAAAACGTTAACCTCAAATTCCCTTACATCCAATAGCCCTTTGGTCCTAAAAGAAAAACATAAGAAGGCATTTTGACATCGACCATGGAGGCTGAAAGATACCAATTGCAACACTGGCTTTTTGTAAAATGGAAAATTACTTCAGAATTACTACAAAAAAACCAACAGCTTACAACCATCAGTCCTAAGGGCTGCCTCAGTTTATTCCTAAGTCTTCTCTAGGAGAAGTGTTGCCAGAAGGGCAAACCCATCCCCTCTGTCAACCAGAAAAGCCTCACCACAACACACAGGAATGATGGAATCATAGAATCCTTTAGGTTGGAGGAGACCTTTAAGATGATCACCCTACTTAGACTGTATCCAGGTCCAGAAACAACTTTCTCAACTTGCAAGCGTGTGAAAACGTCAACTGGTTGGCAAGGCAGTAGGAGAGGAAAGAATCACTTTGGTCTCCAGGAAAAAAAGACAACAGATTAAATACCTGATATATTTTAAAAATAAGAATAGTAGCACTACTACTGATCCCAAGAATTAGTTGGGCTGGACTTGCTTTATGCAGAATTGCTGTATTAATAAGGGATTCATAATTTTGACATTATACTTAAAAATAAAGAGGTAGAAGTATTATTGAGTCAACCCCCCAGGAGTCAGAATGATAGGCTGGGTTTGGACACGATACAGCTTTTTTTCTCCTTTTCTTTGGAGGAAAATCTCAGCTTGCGGTCCTTCACATTTGTAAATTTGAGTCCTCTGATTAGATATTGCCATCTCTTGTTCTCTGTTGTTCAATCACCACAAACCCTACACCTTCTCTGCCTGCCACCAGCCCAACATAGGGTACTGTAAGGGGTGATGTTCTCACTCGCCACTTGAGGAACCCTGTGTATTTTTTATTAGCTTTCCCTTCGTCACCTTCATCAAAAGTCTCTTGGCTTCTGCAAAACTGAAAGACTAAGTAAGTCCAATAATTTGCATGATGCTTAGAACGTGGAAAAACTGTGTTACATCCTTCCATATTCCCCTCCTCCCAGGTCAGCAGCCTCAATATTTTTGCACGTTGTTTACATAATATTTATTCCTACTAGAGAAAGCGTTTGACAACTTCTCTTACTAGGGCTTCCCGAAGGTAGGTGGGGCCAAACACAGGCAAGCATTAGCATGGAAAATGAAGCTGTGATATTTTATCCTCCTTCACTCCCTATGAGAATCCAGGCATGCACTTTTCTGTGCTACTGCCACACACAAGGCAAAGGTTTTAGCCGTGCTGACTGCAGCAAAACTTCTATAACAGCACTACATTAATAATACTTAGCACTTCACAGCTATAGAGTTTAACTTTTCAACCACCAGCCTCCAAGAGCTCAGCATCATTAAATCTTTTCCACACATGGAAATGTCCTGAGAGGTGGCAACTTCACCAAGGTCACTTGACAGTCAGGTGAAGAGCTCAAACTGGAGTCCCGGGCTCCTAAAACACAGATTAGTCCTCCAGGCACTCAGCCACACTCTCACTGCCAAGGCTACTTAAAGCTTGCCTAATTAGCACTTGCATTTAGCTGTTTTAATAGACCTCCCTTTCCTTCTCCCCTCTCCAATTCCATTTTTAGACACTTCTCTCAAAGCCGGGTGCAGCATTGCGGGCTGCTGCACGTTCTGCAAGTACAGCTTCATTCTGCCGAGCAGAATTGAAATTCTCCACAGTGCATGCTTCAGAAATAATTAAGACAGATCAGGATAGCAAAAAACCCAGCAGAGATCAACCTGCCAAAGCAACCAGCTTGCGCGTTTCTCTCTCCTCCTCCTCCAGCTAAGGAACAACTCAATAAACCAAAGGCTGCTCCTGGCTCTTGTGCAAAATCCAAGCTACCACCCTTGCTCTTCATGGGTATCGTAAGCAAAAGGATACGGTCCCTGTGATCCACCGTGATGCCAAAGCACGGTGAGGAGAAGGAGATCAAAAGGCAGGACACAAACAAGAGCAATAGTGGTGGGAGGAGGAGGAAGAAAATTGGAATATAGCAGCAGGCATTTTTGGAAGGAATTGTACCCATTTCTATAAGCACACGGAGCCAAGGGAAATAATTTTCACTGCTGTTTACTTAAAATTAGTAAATCCCTTTGGTACAAAACAAATAGGACTCACTCAGAGGACTTCTAAAAAAGCAGATGACCCATATGGGTCCAGTGAAGACAAGATGCTCATGGCAGAGCTAAAAGTATCTTTTCTGCTATGCCTGGCAGCAAGTTGATGTTCCCACACACTTCTATCTCAGAAGGAAAAAAAACCACCACATTTCCTGGCATTTACATGACAAAGTCACGGCTTCCAAGTTCTCTAGAAGTTCTCCCTAATGTCAGACGAGGACCTCAGACAGCAGAAACACGCAGCTCCCACCAAAATGTACACAAAGCTGCGGCAGACCACCTAGAAGATACTTCAGCTTCCTTTCACCAGATGGTTCAGCCTGCTGGAAAGCAAAACAAGACTGCTAAGCAGCCTTGTATCTTCATTAGCTTTCCACAACCAAGTCCTGAAACCAACTGTTTTGTTACAGCCGAATGCATCAACAAACAAATACAAGGCTCAGTTATTAACTAGAACTGCTTTTTCTCCAAGTACTGCCCAAAGGTTTCGCCAAATTTTGGTGGGATTTTTTTTTTTTTTTTTTTTGCCTTGTAAAGAGCTTTGCACTAAACCTTGCATCAGCTAAGCAGAAAAATCACATCTACTATCAACTTTACCACATTCCCACAGAAATACACTCTGTTCTGCTGACATTAAAGCATGTTATGGTGAATGGGCCCTCCAAACAAAACCAGCTGAAATATAAAGATTTTATTTAAGCTTGTTCCTGCAGCTGGCAAAGCTCCAGCCTATTAAAAGGGTGTTCTGTCTGCCCACTGAGTGTAGATCTTTATTTTCTGTTGCAATTCTCATGTTATCAGAAGCATTACTCCATTTTTACATTAGCATCAATCTCAATACATGCTAGTCAGAGACAAATGTACCGGCGCTGAAGGTAGACTAGACCTTAATAAATTTTCCTCAAGTCTAAGTGCAATGTATATTAAAAAGAAAAAAAAAATCTAATACATATCTAATAAATCTAATTCTCATTCATTTTCAAGTTCCAGTAAGACAATTACATTTACTACTGATGCAAAATGTTAGAGTCTAGTTAGAACCCTACCTTTCAACCAGGCATCACAATAAACGCAGAAGAAAATACAAAGAACATTCTAACATAACACTGGATTGAGAGTCTATGAAGATAAATGATATTCTCTTGCTTGCTTTTTTTTCTTTTAAAAGCAGCAGTCAAATAGGGAATACGAAAACAAAAAAAAAAGATGGTCTAAATAAAAGGGTACACAGCTCCCAGAAGGGTTTTAAATCCAAGCCAAAGGGATGTTTATACAACGATTTCCAAAATAATTCTAACCATCCCCAAGCCTTTGGTTCCGATTCCCACATCATACAGGAACTTTTCAGAATTTTCCCACATGCAGACAAACAAAATGTATCTTCCAAGGAATTCACCTAATCAGAGTCTCCAGCTCTAATGTATGAGGCGAACCATCTTTACAAAACCTATTTTTGCTTTATGGCCTTTTGTACAGCAAAAAAATGCTTTGGACAGCAGAGAACTGGTTGACGTGTTCTAAATACACCCTAGAAATAAAACTCAGGGTTACTGGAGCACTGCTCTAGAGCAGAGCTGGAACACAAACAGATTATTATAGGAAGTCTGAACTATATATGTTTGTATTTTTCCAATTCATCTAAGCTCTTTCTGCACAGTAGATAATTACAACATCAACGCTTGTAGAATTAAATCAAACCATATAGAAAAGGGGAGGAAAAAAGGAGAACCACCTGAAAACACAGTCCTCTCCGAGATATTTCTAGCTCACAATTGTGCAGGAAAATGTACAGACAGGCAGCAGCTAAACCAAGAACCACCTCCACAACTTGTGGAGGAAAAAAATCAAAGACTCCAGCAGAGGAGTTGGAGAGGAGCAGGAGCTCACGGTCCATGCTCCGTCTACGGGGTAAGTCACTGGTAAAGCAATACTAAGAAAGAACTCACAACAGACTGTGGTGTTTAGCCCTAGAACAAACAGAGTCGTAGAATCATTCAGGTTGGAAAAGACCTTGAGATCATCGCGTCCAAGCAAAAAAAGCCCCCACCAAACCACCTCAGCAGCCCCTGAGGAAGGTCAGCCTCTGCTTCCTCTACAGGGATTTGGAAGTCCAAACAATAAACCAGATCATAAAATTATTAGCAGCAGTGTTAGTTCATTTAGTCACTGAAAAATAACTCAAGCCATGTCTTGAGTCTCACAGGAAAAGTTTATAACTGAGGTACAGGTGGGTGACTCTGAGGGCTGCACAGGCGTGTGGTGAAAAGCCCTGACTTCAAGGGGCAGAAAGAGCTTTTTTATAGTAGAGCCACAGATTTTTCTTCTGAAATGAGGTTCTTCTGAGACTTTTTCTTGTGGAGTCAGCAAAAACTATTTTTAAGTGCAGCTCATCAGCCTCTGCAAACCCGGTGGCCTGTACGGGTGAGCTCAGGAGAGGCGGAAGGAAAAGGTGTAATGTGAAATGCTCAAATGACTCAAGTACAAACATCTCTGGCTCCACAGCTCTCCACATCGCTGGAAAAGATCCTCCTCTCATTCTGTGTCCTCATCAGAGAAAATGAGTCGTGTGTAGGTTTTCCAAGGTAAAAGGAAAGAAGGAACACGTAGTGTGCAGAACACAACCTCCTTCGGGTTCAAAGGCTGGCATTTGGCACCATGCAGCTGGGATGATTTTAAGGCCCTGCGTCAAAGGGCACACACTTCATTCACAGACACTTTGTGAAAGCTTAAAATTTAAGTGGGTGTTGATGGGGAAAATGGGAACAATGAGTCTTTGGTGAGCACAGGAAGGGGACTCGGCTCTTGTCTTCATCCTGTGCTCTCCACTAAAGAGAAACATAAAGAATAAACAGCTACCTTTGTCACAAATGCTCAGCTGCTTTAGTCACCAGTGTTCAAAATTAAACTATGAGGAATGGAGTCCTCAGCACAGGAGAAACATGGACCTGCTGGAGCAGGGCAAGAAAAGGCCCCAGCAACAATGCGAGGGCTGGAAGCCCTCTGCTGGGAGGCCAGGCTAGGAGTGTTGGGCTTGTTCAGCCTGGAGAAGAGAAGGCTCCAAGGAGACCTTCTTGCAGCTTTTCAGAACCTAAAGGGGACTACAAGAAAGATGGCGACAGACTTTTGAGCGGGGCCTGTTGGGATAGGACAAGTGGTGATGGTTTGGAACTAGAAGAAGATTTACACCAGAGAGAAGGAAGAAATTATTGACGTGAGGGTGGTGAGAGCCTGGCCCAGGTTGCCCAGAGGGGTGGTGGCTGCCCCATCCCTGGAACCATTGCAGGTGAGGTTGGCCGGGGCTCTGAGCAACCTGCTCTAGTTGTAGATGTCCGTGCTCACTGCAAGAGAGCTTGACTAGATGAGCTTTAAAGGTCTCTTCCAACCCAAACCATTCTACAATTCTGCAAGTTATTTCATTCCCCTCTCTTGTCCGAGTAAAAATTCCATGGTCAGTGCTACGTCACCACAGCTACATCTGCTTTTGGAACCTGGCCTACAATGCAGACAAGAAGGACTTCCACATTCGTGTCCAAGGAATGGCCTCCTTGCTGCTATTTTTTCTGGTGCTGCCTTTAAATGTTGTGACTCTGTTAGCCTCAAAAGGGTGAGAGAAGAAATCCCTGATACCCCCTGCAAACAGAAGCCTGGCAGCATATCCTTAACAGATGTTAAGAATTACAACAGGTTGCACTGCTGTCTTCTCTGGTTATTTGCCAAGGTGAGCCCAAAGCAGCCCCACCAATGAGCTGGCATTTAGAAAAGCACTCCAGAAACACAGTCACAGCTGGACGATCCATTCACCAACATCCTTCCTTCCACTCCCCACCCATCAGTGGGATTTGCTTCAAGATGATTAAGTGCCTGACCACCATCTGCGCTCAGGCTCCATTAGCAAGCCAGGCAGTTCAGGAGATCCCAGCCCTGCTCAAGCTAAGTCCAATTACTGCTTGCTGATTCATCAGTCCAGCTCAGCGAGCCTGGAGAACCTAACACATAACAAAACACTCTCGGAACAAACTAACCTCCACAAAAACCAGGCATGTCACGCCTCAAGAACCAACCTCCAGAAACAGGGACTTCATGTCCTACCCCACCAGCATTAACCACTGGCAAAGACAAGGAGAAGCGCAGGTCAGGCCACAGCTGCTTCACGCAGATTGCTCAACAATAGGTCTTTACCTTGCTTGCTGGCAGACGCTGCAAATCCAAGCTTTCTCCTTCTTCTGGTAAGAGCTGCAGCTCTTGCAGATGTTGTACTTGCAGTCCTGGCACTGTCGCTTGCTGTTGATAAGGAACGTGAAAGGGGAGCAGCAGCGAATGCAGCAGCGCTCGTTGAACTTCTGCTGCTTGGAAAGGATGCTGCACTTGTTGCCCTCTTCATCCAGCTTCTGCTTCATTTCACTGGAACACAAAGCAAAAGAACACAAGCATCAGCAGCATTTCAAAGGGAAATCTCCCCTTTGCCTTTCTCCTCTTTCCACATCTTCATGGTATACCCTTCAAATAACTTCTGGAGGTGTGAAATAAATATCAGAAAAGAATCTTTTAAATAAAAAAAGGAAGGTTACCCACATATTTCACTTCAGAGAAATTGGGTTGTTTTACTAGTTGGGACCAATACTAAGCCAACTACCTCTGAAAGTGTTTGCAGATCCCCTGAAGTTTTCTGTATTCCAGCAGAGGAGCTCATTTATTAAAAATAAAATAAATTGTGTGTCTGTGGTTTTCAGTAATTTGCTACGTCCCATCTTACAGCGCTTTGGATATTTTTCAAATTAGGCAATGTAATCCATGATAAGAGTAATAAAAAACATCCAGGAGGAACAGTTGGCCAAGTAGACAAGTCTGCAAACTGCTTCTGGTATGTAAAACTAGGATATATGTCAAGAAAAAAAAAAAATCAGGATTCATAAAAAACATTAAATAAAAGCCTATAGAACAGTGTGCATGTACATATATATTCATTCTTTCAATTTCTCAGAATTAATCGTGCCTATTTTACTATTTCCAATTGTTGATAAGAGCCACTTACAGGACTAGAGTAACACAAAAGCCTGAACAAAATTTAAAGGTACCACAAGAAACAGACGAAGCTGCAGGAAGAGAGTCATGACATGCTACATACACTTAAATTAATGCTTCAATATCTTGCCACGGGGAAAAAAAAAAGGATACACTTATTGCATCTTATTCAGGAACTCAACCAAGATCATCTATTAGCATCATTATGAGCCAAGCCTGGAACGTTAAAAAAGACTCGTGTTACTGGGCTGTACATCATCTTATCTGACATTTCTGCCTCAGATTCATAACTGAAAATAAAACCAGCCTATTTTAGGCTGACAGGCCAATTCTAAACCTCAGGTCTAAAAGGCAATTAAGGCAGTGATCTAAAGCACATAAGCTTTGAGCTTGCACATGCATCATATTTAACCACACTCCTGATACACGCCTTTTATAAATTTAAACCTTCAAAACAATGTATGTTTCTGCTGCTTGTCCCCTGGACAAATGTTTGGCTATCTTAGACCAGCTGCTCAAACCTAAGTAAAAACTTTGTGGAGTTAGAAGTAAAGAATTTTTCTTTATGATTTTTGTCCAGGGTGTAAAACTGACTTGCTTTTCTCCATTTTTATGGAACGTTAAAGGTGAAAAAGATAATAGAGTATCATGTAAGAGAGGAAATGTCTGAATTACGCAAATCAAATTGGCTTCCTTGTGTAAAGGGGAAGGTGGGAACCCCAGGTCCTAGGAAAGGATCTGGTGAAGGTGAGGGCTTGATGATACAAGGAGGATTTTCTGGCAGGGAGAAGTGTCAGCAGCCCAAGATGCTGCAATCTTTGCTTCAGGATGGAGACCCCAAGCAGCAGATGCTAGACAGGAACATCTACAGAGCTGAGGTCTGGAGGAGCAGGGAAAGAAGAGATCTGTGCCCTCATGCAGCTCTATTATCTCCCAGAATTAGTAACAGTGATAACTTGGCATTACCAGCCTGCACTCAACCTTGGCATGCTCAATGGCATTTTGAACCCTCATTAGGGCTCTTGCACATGACAGCAAGACAAACCACAGAAGCAAAGCCACCTATTAAAGCACCATGGTAATGCTCACACAATATAAAAACAGGCAGTTTTGTTCACAACAGAGCTAATAAAGCCTGGTACCTAGGAAAGCCGAGCACACGCTGAAGCCTTTTCATCAGCACAGGCATTAATTACATCTCTCTCCTCTATCTGGCTGCCAACGTTCATTACAGTGGTAGAATCTTAATATTGTTAAAGGCATCTGCCTCACCGTTAAATAGGACTAAAACTGGCCAACCGAGTCAAGAATTCAATAGGATAGGGTTGGACAGGCTGGCAGAGAAAAAGCGTGACAGAAAAAACCCGATTTCCACAGGAAAACAGGCAGGAAAAAAACCCAATGCACATCCCTCTGAGGGCCGTAACAAACACAAGCCCTCAGGCATTACCTACCAAAGGCTCTTCTGGTTTCTATCAGGAGTTAAATGGCAAAAAGGATCATCAACAGGACTTGTCAGTTGAAGCCAAAAGGCTACTCCAAAGACTCTTCCCATGGGGAGTAGAACTGGGGTTTCATACGACGGTGAACAGTTGGGTCTGGTTTACTTCCAGCAAAACTAAGATGACCTCACTTGCATATGACTTCAGCTGGATGATCGCTCTGAGCAGGATGATTAACGTGAGGTCCAATCTCAATACACTGGGAAAGTTTGTAGACTGGAATTCAGGAGGCACAAGAAGTTTGAGGCAACCAGAGCGCAGAAGTCTCAGACTTCACCTTCAGGATGTTCAAAGGGCTTGGTGCAAGATGATTGTAACCGTGGTGTAAGGAAAGGAGAGCAAATAAGCAACAGCAAAAAACTCTGCACAAAAGAAATCCCTTTTGGGGAAAGGACGGAAGAGTGGGAACCACAAATGACAGATTTAGTCACATCGCTTAAGTCACAATGGATGGTGCTCAGCTCTTGTGGCGATGTGTAACATAATAATAAGGATCTGCAGAGAAGAGAAGAGAACTCCTGCTGTTTGAATGCATCTCAGATTGGATTTCATTTTCTTTTTCAAGTGGCTGCACTTCACCACTTGCCTATAAATACAAAAGCAGCAAAGAACACTCAATAGGTAACCCAACACGTCTGTCACCAAACTAATTCTGTCAAAGAGCAGCTTATTCAACTATAAATTCCAAAATATAGATGCCTTTTTTTTTTTTCCCAGAGGCTTCCATTAATTAATCTGCAACAGTTTGCATTATAAATATGGAATTAATTTCAGTCAGTGTTTCGGGTGACAAGACTCCTGGCATGTAATCCCACACAAAGTCCAGTTAGGAATATTTTCTAGCATAATGCTTTGGATGTAGGTTTTGTTATTATATTTTGAGGGGGAATCTTCATCTTCTCATCTTCACCCGCGATATTTTTCGCTGGATTTGTTGTTTGTTTTTTTTAAAACTTAAATAGCTTTCATTGTCATGGTTTATTTCGTTTTTAGTGTCGTAGAGGATTGTAACTGGATTTGTGAGTACAGTACTCTTTTGGGCTGGTTTGCACAGCGGTTGACAAGTGATGGGGTCTATCAGCATTCTGCACATGGCTGGTGCTGTCCAAAAGCCCTGCTGGTACACACACCAACATGCTGCCCGCAGCTGGGGACCTTCAGGGATCACTCAGCACTTCCATCCGTGCAGAGGACTACCAATCCTGCAGCAGTGACTGGCTTCCAGGGAGGATAAGACAGCAGGGAGGCCACCAGAAATACAGGGGAACAAAACCCAACTAACATCAAAAACAACGCCAAAGCAAAACATCAAGTCTTTCCATGGACTTGAAGGGAATGTGCATAGCTTGAGCCTCTGAATTATATAATTACCTTTAAAGATACACTTTCAATGGCTTGATAAAATAGTACATACCAGGATTTTGGTTGTTATAATTGGAGACACGCAGGTGTAACAGGAGTATAATACATATTTTAAAATGTTTATCCAATTTACGTACCTTGCTGCTTTTCTTACTGTATCTGTAGTTCTTTGATCTTTGACAAACTTCCCTTTATGTTCTTCTGATTAAATAATAAATCTGGGGATTTCTACCCTGTTGTAAATAAATATTTTATCGCTGAGGATTTCGAAGGAGCTGAAGTCATTGAAGACTTATGAAAAGATGCTGAAGAAACTTCTCAGCTGTGCAGAGAAGAGGTAGTTTAAATAAAATTTCCTTCAGCGCAGCATTTTCTTTGACTTGGATATTTTAAGATAGGAAAAAAAAAAGTGCAACTATTCCAGGTAGAATATGGTGTGGTGAATATAACCCGTTTTAATGGGGTGTGATAAAAAGCTGCTATTTTACTGATTAGTAATAGCGAGGGTAAAAAGCTCTACTTGAATCTACTATGCTTTTGGGACTCTCAAATTTGAGGCATGCAAAGAGAAGGGGCAGAGAGAGAGAAATTTAAGGCACTTTATTTTCAAGAAAATGTGCTTTGCTAAGCTTTGACCCTCCTGCACCCAAATCATGCTGTTGAGATAGACACACATTTCAAGCAGAAAGCACCTCCACAGTTAGGAAATTTTTCTGGAAAACTTAGTTATGCCTTATAACCTTTTCTAAGCAATAAAACCTTGGTTAAATATGTATTTTTAGGATTGTTTTGAAGATCTCCACTCGCTTTTTTTTTTTTTTACCCTCTAAGCATCAAGTTGGTCCCTCCTTTTGTCTTTTCTCATACTTGCAGCTAAACGTGTAAAGCTAAACTGAGCAATTAACTTATTAAAAAGAAATGTTGGGTTTTGTCACCATCGGAACTTTTAGTCATTAAATTAATATGACCTATATTGTTATGGCTCCCGTTGGAGGAGTTTCGGCCGCTTGAGGTTTAATTAAGTGCATTTCATTTTTTGTTATAAATCAACAGATATTTCAGTTACAGAGATACTCCCTTGTGACCACTTCATTATTGGAGTTTGTGTAGTCCTGCAGTTTTTGAGATGCCAGCGCTTCTATATTCTGGTTATTTTGAAAAATTAGTGTTTCATATTCTCATTTTTTTATCTTCTTGGAGAATAAGCGTTTGGTTTTGAGAACAAACTGTTGCTTGTAAATACATCAAAAGGAGAATTGTTAGTTTAACTTTAAATCACTGACAGTCACACATCAGAAGCAGCTGTGATCTCTAACTCAGGTGATGGCACATCAGTGCCACTCTGCAGAAGGGTTGAGGAGAGGACAATCTGCTGGCTGTCCTGCACACAGATTCAGCCCAGCAGCTGAAAACAGATGGTAAATCCAAGCTCTGGCTTCATTTGGAAGCGTGGGGAGGGAAGGAGGATCTGACCGAAGCACAGACATTTGCAAGGCAGCAGAAAAGTCTGACAGAACGACCCATGGTCTTTCCTGAGAGAATCCCTAGATTTTACTCAACAGAAGCTGACCATCTTCTGCGAGCATTTCAGGCTGTAGCTCCCAGAGGTGTAGCTATTTGGCTCCTCATTCCACCACCCTGTCCATCATGCCATACCACAGCATTAAGGGAATTTGTGGCATGACACCAGCATGAACCAATGCAATGCTTTGGAGAACGACACCAGTTACGTTCTTAGATCAGCACTGGTGTGGCCAGTAAGACCAAGGCAGGGATCGTCCCTCTGGACTTGGCACTGGTGAGGCCACACCTCAAATCCTGGGGTCAGTTTTGGGTCCTTCACTCCAATAAGGACATGGAGGGGCTGGAGCATATCCAGAGAAGGATATGCCAAAATGCCAAAACTATTTTGTAAATAAGTAATCTAATACCACTGATGTACAGAAGGGCACCAGCACCTACTCAGCAGCTTTCAAACGACTGGAACAAAAATATGACCCTGCATTCATGGAACATCTTGAAGTCTTCCAGAGCTGGTGATAAGATGAATAATAGCCATAATGAACGACACACTGTTGTTTTTTCATTACTGAGTAATTCACTTTAGAAGTCAGGAGGCAATTTCAGATTATTTCAAATGAGATGCTGAGCTGCAGCTGCTGCTATTTTACCTTTTTTTTAAGCTTCAGACTCCTGCCTTCAGCCTGCCGTTATGCAATACCGTAAAAGCAGATCCCTCTGGTTTCCAAGAATAGTTTTACTGCGTATACAATTAACTAAGCAAGAACCCAGGGGCTCTGCAAATGACGTGCTGCTGTTTATTGTTTGCTATTTCCCCTGCAAACCCAATTATTTCACCAATAAACCTTATTAACTGAGGCCCTGGATGACACCAAGAAAATAAAGACTGCACGTAATGCTTTGCTGGCGCTTTTGATCGCGTACCATTGCTCGTGCTCTTGATTGGGTGCTGTCACTTTCTGCTGCAGAAAATGAAATTATATGCTTACTTTATGAGTTTTCTCACCTGCCAGCACTGGAAAGAAGGCTGTTATGTGAAAGAAGTTCATTTATACCAAAGGTTATCATTAAGCACAGATTGGCAAAAGATACTGCAATTACCATTTTATTGGCTTTCATTAGCAGAAGAAAACAGCAGGAATATATATTACCACTAAGTATTCTATGACTTTATTCAGTAACGTTTACTTTGCTTTTTGAGCTTGCAAGCAGGCAACATAAATGTTAAATTTAATTGCCAAAGTATTCAGTGTAAATTCTGTTACAATACCAGTTTCTGTCAAGCAAATCCATTCCAGTTTGGCCAAATTTCCTGTAATGCTAGAGGAGATTTCACCTCCAGAAGGGATTGAGAAAGCTCTCCTAGAAAACCTACAGTGCTCGTGGCAGCTCATCAAATGGAGACGGAGCTGGGGGGTCTGCAAATGATGAGAGTTCTCAGAAAAAACTCTCAGGCCACCCACCATAATAGGACTATCTCCTTGGATCTGCCTGGTCTTCATTCAGAGGAAGAACTGAAAAGCAAGGTTAAAATACAAACAGGTCTGTCCTGCCTGAGCCTAAGCTCCTCCATCTCATGTCAATCAAACTGAGCCCCTGTATTGATGAGCCAGCCTGAACGTAGCTGTGGTGTTACCTGGATCTTCCATCATTTTTGTTCTCAATACCTTTGTTTTGCAATGTTGGTTTCCCTATCTTCCTCAAAAGAACTGTTTAAAAAGCCATTTATAATGGCGAGGCCAAAAAAAAAAAAAAAGGTAAATTAACAACTCTGACACTGTGACGTAACCAATACAAAATTCTTCCATGGTAACAAAATGGATCATACTAGAAATATAGATGTTTTAATTGCAAATGTCTGTGTAATCTTACAAAAAGAAGGCAAAAAACCAGAAGTGTCCTGGGCAGCACTGCTCCATTTGATCAGTGTGGGAAATGACATGAATGCCAGAATAAACACCGCAAAGATAAAGCAGCATCCAAGAAGTTGTAGTATTTTTACAAACCATTTACTCACATCTTCTTTCTCAACGGATAGATCCTTAAGGAATCCTCCTCTTAGGGATGCTAGGACATGGCACTCCATCCATGCAAATGAAAGGTGTTCCTCAAGCACATTTCTGAATTTTTCATTTTTCCAGGAGCAGGTTTCAAGCATGGTACAAACAGCTCCACCTACTGTCCCAGAAGCAAGGAAAGCATCACTCAAATCTTCATTTCCAGGCTGTGGCAAGTACAACAGCTCTCTTACGACCCCTTCCATCATGTCCCTTTGTGAAGAAAGGCTAGGTCTGAAAAAACCTTAGTATCAAAGCAAAAAGAAGAGAAGAACCAGTCGTGTAATATCCCACTCTGAAGTTCTTCAGATCTCCTTTAGGCAGCTGAAGGTCGCTATCCCAGCCAGAAAAAGCATAAGAAACCCACTGAGAAGCAGACCCTCCTCTCTCAGCTCCTGACACAAAGCCCTGCAAGAGAAGGGAAAGATGCTCCCCAGCAGGTCCTGGTTTCTTGATGTCTTGCAGGAATAGCTGCCTCTCACTGCCAGCATCTGTCTCCCAGTGAGAAAAACACGTCTGACAGAAAACCCCTAAAGCACTATGCAGGCCAAATCAAAGCTTGACACAATCTGCTGTGGATTTTTTCTGAATTCTGAACATGCAAGCTTCTTGAGTACAGGAGGAAGTGTATCCAGGAGGAGAAAAGATAGCCAGCTTGAGCTTGGATCTTCTGCACGACATGAGGAACAATGCTGTACCAAGTCCTACCAAATCAAGGGGCATCGTTTGATCAGTTCCTGCAGTTTTACAGTACCCTCAGCTCTTTGGATGCATGGGTCAGACTTTTACAGAGCTTTTCTGAGTGAAACTCTCCTTATGAACAGATCAGTTATAAACGGAGAAGAAGGAAAGGCTGTACTCCCTTTTCTTTAAAGTATCAGAAAAATATTCAAACATTACAGTGATGTGGTGACTCGGAAAAATATAAGCCATGATCTTTGAGACTGTGCCCCAAACCATGCTTTGTAACTCACAAGATTCTTCAACAGATCATAGAATGGTTTGGGTAGAAAGGACACAAAGCTCATCCCCAGCTTCCAACCCCCCTGCCACCGGCAGGGACACCTCCCACTTGACCAGGTTGCTCAAAGCCCCGGCCAGCCTCACCTGGAATGGTTCCAGCGATGGGGCAGCGGCCACCTCTCTGGGCAACCTGGGCCAGGGTCTCAGCACTTTCAGTGTAAAAAATTTCTTCCTTCTATCAAGTCCAAATCTCCCTCTTTTAGTTTCAAACCATCACCCCTTGTCCTGTCACAACAGGCCCTGCTAAAAGATTGTCTCCGTCTTTCTGACGGGCCCCTTGAAGTACTGAAAGGCCACATGAGGGTGTCCTCAAAGCCTCCTCTTCTCCAGGCTGAAGAACCCCACTTTATTTTTCAGAAATGTGTAAAGTACAAGCTTGTGTGGTATTTCTTATGAGATGTAATGAACCAAGTTTGATTGGGGAACTATCTGGTTCATAACACACAAACCTTACCACGTGCCACTCTCTTGCTCCCCAAGGCCACTTGGTGAAGGCCACAATGGAAAGTGAAATGCTCAACAGTTTGCATCCATCCAAAGGCCAGTAGTACATGATCAACGTTTTAATGAGGTTGGAATTTGGGCAGTTTAACCTCTTTGAATCAAGCGTAAGTTATACACCCATCTATCAGCTTAACAACCAGGGTAATCTTTACAAAGGCATGGGCATGAGATGGTCAACTAACAGAGTCATACCTTCTACAAAATGAAGAACTAAAAGTATTTTGAAATCCAACAAATCTTTCTATAACTAGACTTCATTACTTCTGCCATTCTACTACACCAACCATGAAATTAGCCTCTGTCCTGCTTTTATGTACCCTGAGGATATTATTCTCCATTTTGTACTCTGCATCCCACTGACTCACTCATTTGATCATCTTTTGAACACTGAATGAAAACATCCCCTGAGTAGATCACATAAATAGGATTATTCTGACGCCAATTCATCCAAGCTGAAACCACAAGACACAGATGTGCAAGAGAAGAGGATGCAGAATGCTCTATGCCGGAGAAAGTACATGCAAAAGTTTTCCTCTAAATAGAAATAGTTTAGGGTTGAAATGGGTAAGACCACCCACAAGGCATTGAAATCTGCTGCAGAAATGGATGCCAGGTGAAAATAGATCACGCTACAATTAAGTCAGTGATGTGATCTCCATCTTAGAGTGATGGAGTTCTCACAGCTACCTTCAAACTTAAACAGTCACATATAATCGCTCAAGGTCTCTCTGATGCCTTGAGTTCCTACTCATCCAAATTGATCAGATTTTTTCCAGGAAAGACTGTAGTATCTTAACTAACTAAAACCACTAATGAAGGTGCATCCACAGTATGTTACCACATCCATCTAACATCTCCAAATATCTTCAGGGAAGCGATCCTCTTCGGCTCTGTCCCGACAGCACAATGTTGGCAGGATTTCTTGTATTCTCACCAACATGGAATTAGGCTTTGACATTTGGGTGGATGAAGAAAGCCTGTCTTCAACTGTTTGAAATTCCTGCTTCCTTGGATTCTCTCATCTCCAGAGCTCGAATAAAACTTGCTTTGGAAGTCTTAATCCTGCCTGACTTTTTAATCATAGAGCAAACTACACAACATAAAAGCAAAAGGACCTTGTTTTTTATTTGATAGAGGTAAAACATCCAACAAGTAGCAAAGATGAAATGCTTTTCCTTCACTTTGTACATATCTACATCTATAATTACTCATGACAGCTTCAGTTAACTGAATTTCAACAAAGAAGGTGAAATCATAAAAGCCTAACTAATTTTACAAATAGTCAGCAGGATAAACTAGGATTTCCCTGGGGAGCAAGAGAACCTGAAAGGACTAATTAAGAACAAGAGTAAGACGTGGTAGCTTAAATTTATGCAAATTTTGCATGTATTTGCATTCTGGAACCTGCTTCAAATATTTCATTGGCTTCTAGTTACAAAGGAAACCAAGAGCGGTGAAAGATTACAGGGAAATTATTTTCCCCACTTCATTTATCTTCACTTCTGAGTCAAGGGAAAGTAAATACTTCATCTCTCACACACATACCCCTATACATAGGACAGAGCAAGATAGCTCATAGGTTTTACCAACATTAAATGTTTCTGGTTTCACAGTACAGGGGAGTTTATTTCTATTGCAGCTTCCAGAAACAAGTGCCTTCATAGAATTTAGACCCTTTTGAAGTTAAAAAAAGAAACAAAACAAAACCAAAACAAAAAACCAGACAAATGAAAACCAGGAAAGGGATATACTGGAAAATCATTTAGATTTTATTCTGAAAAATAATCTGGCTGATTTCAAGAGAGTCTTTCTGCTTTTATCCAAAAACTGCTGAAAGAAAGTCTATCTGTAGCATAATTGGCACAATATGTTCAAAGCATGCACCAGCAAATATAAAATTCCAGCCACCCTGAATACAGAGAAAGTCTCAGGGGAAAACCAAATCTTATCAGAAGCCTAAGGTAATAAAAACCTCAATACAAGTTACAAAAAGACTTCATGATGTTCAACATACTGGCCAGCACATCTTTTGATAGTGTCTGCCAGTGAGGGAAGTGAGATAAAAACCACAAGATCCAGCCACTTGTTTCGCAGTGAGAGCAAAGAGGATTACACAAAATATATAGTTTTACTTGGGATGTAGAGGAGATGTGATTCCCTGTGGACACCAATTGTTCTGCCAACAGAGCAGTAATTATAATTGACTGCATTTTTTCCCCACTGAATGGATTTCTACATCCATCGCCCCCCAAGAAAAGGAAAATTGATTTTAATACAACAGAAAAAATACCATGTGTTAGAAAAGGGGTAAGATACTACTGCTTAAATAATAGCAGAAATGGGAACTTACTGTGAGGATTTTTGCCGGGGTTGGTGGTTTTTTTTTTTTTTTTGCTCTAGAACAACCATGGATTATTTTTCATATCCCAAAAAAAAAAAAAGTATCTCAACTCAAGGATATACACATCTAGGCTCCACACCACTACAGAAAACTATATATTAAATTATATATATTATATATATGATTATATATTAAATAAACACAGTAAGAGTGTCAGCAAAAAAAAAACCCAACCAGCATGCCCTCATTTGATAACTACACAGGCATTTTTTCATCATCTTTAAAACGATGTACACTGCAGCAAATCGCTCCCAAGTGCACAGATGACTCATAATATCCAAACACACCAGGATACAAAATTATCCCTGAAATTACACGTTGCTTTTGCAACTCTTAACCTCGCAGCCATTTGCCGAATGCCCTCCCAACACTTCTCGAGACAAACCCGGCCACGCCATTATGAGACAAACACAGGGCTCCGCAAACTCCACACACATGGATGTCGCAGGAAAGAACAGGATCTCTTCGATTCAATTACAGAAAGCACTTTTCGGTGAGCTTCAAACTTCTTTCATTTCAAATTGCGTCGACAAAAAGAGGAAGCTTCCATTTATTACCAACAAGCACTTTGTGGACAGTCCCGCCACCACCACACAAGACACAATAATGCTTTTTCAAGAATTGCTCCAATTTACTTTTAATGCAGAGAAATAAGCCTTGGGGCTTGCGTTAATCATCTCCCAGACACAGTTTCGCGGTGTTCTCTTATGAAATACCTCACAAGCATAATTTTTTTCTGAATTAAAGAAAAAGGTACTTTTATTAAAGGTATCTTCTTTTAATAAAAATACACTCTAACCCTTGTTCTCTGCCTATTTGGGGCTGACAAACACAAACAGAGCTGGTCACTTCCAGGCAAATTAGTAAAGAATCAACACCATCTGGGCAAGGAATATAAACCTTTTCTAGTAATAAACCCTTCACTATTGTTTATTCAAAGGAAAATCATTCCATTTAGAAAATCAAACAGTGAGTCCAAAAAATATCTTAAGCTACATTTACAAAGACAGAAGCGTTGAAATTTATCTGACTTGATAACAAGATTTAAGGCTTTCCTGGCAACCCCCTTAAACTCATATTGTAGAATGCTGCTTAGAGAGGTAGAAGGGCATTTAATCATCTTTTACAACGGCAAACATTTTTCTCAAGTATCAAGTAGGACAGCAATCAGTTTAGAGACCCAGAATGTGAAAACAACCCTAATAATAAAAATTAAAAATATATATATAATTGCGAAGCCAGTTAACAGTTTAATTTTCCTGATCTTTTGTCGTGTTTAGAGCTAGTTTATATGCTTTTTGCTCCGCCACATTCTATCAATACAGAAAGGCTGACTCTGCATTGCCTTCTTAGTAGCACAGCTTCACGCAATCAAAATAAAGTTGTTGTGTTCTCCTTCATCACTGAACCCTTTGGGTTTTCCACCCTTTTGAGCACATTGTGCAGATGAACTGGGAGGAATGCTCAACACACAATACCACTCACCAGCACCCACCTATCAAGCAGCTTTGATTTTTCATGGAAGTCTCCCATCCCTTGCGTCATGAATAATTGAACTTTACAGCATGCAACATTAACCTGCTCACCTTTGCTACCCAGTGTAGCAGAAAAAAGAGCAGAGTTAACATACCAATTACTACAGTCAATACTTAGCACCCTTATACTCCACAAAGCATGATCACCATCATTAGTCTATTTTAACATTACTGAAAGCACGTTGAATTTTATGAACTTCATCCTTAAGGCAAACGTGGTAACTGGAATTTGGGATGTTGCACGTTTTAAAAGTTTTGCTCTGTGGGGTGGGAATGGGAGCTTTCATCATGTTCAATAACGTTTTCATACAATTTAGATTGTAATTAGACCTCAGCTTTTTTGTCATTCTTAGACAACACGGTCTGCAATAAAACTTAGCTTGATGTTGCCACTGTTTCACTACAATGAGGGTGGTGAAATCCTGGTTTCCCAGAGAGGTGGTCAATGCCCCATCCCTGGAAACGCTCAAGGTCATGTTGGACAGAGCTCTGAGCAACCTGCTCTAGTTGCAGATGTCCCTGCAGATGTTGGACCAGATGACCTTTAAAGGTCCCTTTGATGTTATATGGACTTTTCCAAATGACTGGGTCCAAATTTCTATGATTAATCTAAAATGGTTTTCCTAAATTAGTATAAGAACTGCTCCATTTGGGAGATCTCCCTTTGAATGCCTCCAAAGTATCTACCAACAGTACTGACTACCTTGGAAAGGTGAAACCAGAGACAAGGTAACATACAGGTCCTAGATAACACAGGAATGAATTCAGTTGTAAAAAAAAAAGGAAGCTAAAGACCCTTCCAGGACTGTGGTTTGATTTCTCCATTTGCTATTAACAGATATTTTGCTGCCTTCAGCAGAAAATATCCAAAATAATTATTCAGAAGTTATTAACATCCTGAACCCAGGAAAAAGCTATGGAAATGTAATTATGTATATTCAACAGCGCTGCCTTATTAGGTACATAATATGCATTTTTTAATATTGCTTAACTACAATTCCATTCTCTTGGGTAATCACAAAAACCCATGAAAAACACACGTCTGAAATATTTACCTGAGAGAATAGCATTAGAATCTTAAATGTTGTAAAGAATGTGCAACATTTTTAATGATTAGTTTAGTTATCCCGTTGCCCCTCTCCACTACAACTGACCACCAAAAACCTTCACCATTTAGGGAGCAACAGTCAAAAGATCAAAGTTCTGAAACTTAAGTTTAATCACTTTTTTTTTTTTTTAGACTTTAATTGTTGAATTTCTGATTCACAAAGCTGTGTCACACTCGTCTGTCCAGAAAGGCCAGTTTGACACTGCCTACTAGCCCCTACAAATATTCATCCCTAGTATTATATAATGCACATTCTGTTGGCTTTAAAAATTTGCTCAGCTTGGGGAGTCTAGTATTTTTTTTAAATTAGACAGTGATACACCCTCAGCTACTGTTCCTGCCCTGTTTTCTTAGCCCTAGGTATACAAGTACAGGCTGTAGCTCAACCTTTGAAGTTGAACTCCATTCTTTCATAGAACCATTTTGGTTGGAAAAGACCTTAAGCTCACCGAGCCCAACCATTAACCCAGCACTGTCAGGGCACCACTAAACCATGTCCTTCAGCACCACATCTCCAAGGCTTTTAAATCCCTCCAGGGATGGGGACTCCACCACTGCCCTTGGCAGCCTCTTCCAGGACTTGACAACCCTTTTAGAAAAGACATTGTTCCTCGTGTCCAACCTAAAGCTGCCCTGGTACAACTTGAGGTTGTTCCCCTCTCGTCTTCTCACTTTTTCCACGGGAGAAGAGACTGAGCCCACCTGGCTCCCACCTCCTTTCAGGGAGTTGTCAATAGCAAGAAGGTCTCCTCTGAGCCTCCTTTTCTCCAGGCTGAACCACCCCAGGTACCTTAGCTGCTCCTCACAAGGCTCTAGACACCTCCCACCTGTTATTGCCATAGTGGCCTAAGCAGAAGCCCATGGCCAGACTACTTGGTCAACGCTGCTACAGCTGCCTGGCTGTAGAAGTCTGGTGGACTAACATGGTTTGGTTCTACTTTTCCTGAGGGCTTTCAGCATCCAGTGTGCTTTGCACAGCTTACAACATGCGCTATCTCTGGCACTGAGACCTCTTATCAGTAGGGATATGCTGTCCTAGGCCCTACACAAATGTGTAGTGAGAAACATGAATGCTGCCAGTGACTGGTCCTGCTTGCTCCGCCTAGTTCGGCAAAGCACCGAGAAACAAAGAGGAGAAGTAACTTGCCAAGACTCACACAACTACTCAGTCACAGAGCTCACAATGTTCTCCTGGCTCTCCCAAGACCAGAGCTGCCCCGTTTCTGGGTCACACTGTCCCCTTCTCACAGGGATTCTCTTCCCCAAGGAAGGAACACTACAAATGAAATAGGTGTGCAGAAGACAAGCCCTGCGAGCACTTTAAAGCAAAGCAGTGGAGATCCTCTGGCCCAAATCATTTTTTCCCCCCTTAACAAAAAAAGTTTGTTTCAACTTATCTCTAAGTTTAATGAGGAAGCAGCTCCTTTTCTGCTCTTTTCCAAGTCTCTTTGATCTTATGATTACATATGTGCTGGGTGCTTGCCATTATAGAGAGTTTGAATAATGTATCTGGATGCTAGATAGCTCCAAGTACACTACGTACCCAGGAATAGAGAGTAGCTATTCTTCCTGCAACAGGAATCTCAGAAGTGGTTCAAAAACCTTGGGAAGGCAAGGAGGGACACGCAGAATCACTAAAGTTGGAAAAGACCTCCAAGCTCATCAAGTCCAACTGTCAACCCAACACTACCACAACCACCAGACCATGTCCTGAAGTGCCACGTCTACATGGTTTTTTAACCCCTCCAGGGACGGTGACTCCACCACTGCCCTCAGCAGCCTGGTCCAACACTTAATCATTCTTTCAGTAAAGAAATTTTCCCTAATATCCAATCTAAACCTCCCCTGGTGAAACCCGAGGCCATTTCCTCTTGTCCTATCATAAAGTTGTCCCATGGTGATTCCATGCTTTGTCCATGCCTGCACAGCCCATACACAGATAGACATCCTCATGCCACACGCTTCTGAAGAGATGAGAGACTCTTCAAATATACCATCACCAAATACATCTATATACCAGGATATATGGCAAAGTCCCAAGAAATATTCACCACATTTTATTCAAGCCAGTACATCTACCCTACATTCACTTCAGACTTGCATTTCATTGTTTGTTCTCCAGTATCAAGTCCCACGATCTTTAAGAGAAAGCTACTATACACCAAATCCAGAGTGATAAAATCCCCTTCATTTGCACCACAACTAATGATCTCAGAATTAAGTTAAATCCCTGATAGTACTTTACTTTCTAGTAATGTCAAAATTAAATTCCTTTCCACCCCAAGAGGAAATATGAAATGGATTCATACTAATACGAATACTTTGTACAGTTCCATGGTGCTTGACTGACACAACACTGAACTACCCCAAAATATATAAAAATGAAAACTCCCTTTAAAGAAAAAAAAAAAATTAAAAAAAAAATCTCCCGCTAAATCAGGCACAAGCTCTAAGAGGAAGCCATTCTGGAATCTTTTCAGCTTTAATAATCTTAACACCACTTTGCTCCTTTTTATGTTTCACAGCTCACAAATACATTTTGAACAGAGAACAAATTGAAATATTAAATATTAATTTCCAAAATACCAATTATTCTAATATCATGGGAGTTAGATGAAAATATTTTATATGGTAATATAAAGGGAAAAATGCGATGAACCCAAAATCCAAAGGGAAGTTAGGTTTTATTTCTTGGTATATAAGCATCAAGCATTATACCGCAATTTTTCACATTCTAAGCTTGGCTGTATCTCATTCGCTTTTACATCCATAATGTGCCAGGTCTCTAAAGGATGCTGATTTTTGTTGCTTTCATTAGGAAGGGTACAAATTTAGCTACACTAGAAATCCGAAATTCAGGATATGCACAATTCACAAATGAGTAGTGCTGTTCAGGACCTTGAAAAGGTGTAAAAATAGATCTGAAACACAGGCAAAGCAGGCTATGGTCTGTGCTGCAACTTCTCCGTACACACATTTAAAGCAGTGAAAAAAGTACTTTTTGTCAACCAGTTACTGCAAGAATTTCTTATTAATATTTCTAAAGACCAAAGGAGAGCAGCAGTATTATTAGTAACACATCTCTAAGCGGTGTATTTTGGAATATACTGTGGAAAACACAATACCTTGGAAATCGATGTTTCAGAGTGATTCTGCAGAGGAAGTACCACAATTTTACCTGGCTATCATGTCATAGAATCATAGAATGGTTTGGGCTGGAAAGGACCTTAAAGATCATAGAATGGTTTGGGTTGGACGGGAACTCAAAGATCATCTCGTTCCAACTGAGGACTGCATAGGGACATCTGCAACTAGAACAGGTTGTGCAAGGTCCCGTCCAACCTGGCCTTGAACACATCCAGGGATGGAGAATCCAGAATTTCTCTGGGCAACCTGCTCCAGTGTCTCACCACCCTCATAGTGAAGAACTTCTTCCTAATTTCTAATCTAAATCCGCCCTTCCAGTTTGAAGCCATTACACTTCATCCTATCATTACAAGCCCTGCTAAAATGTCCCTCTTCAGTTTTCTTGTAGGCCCCCTTTAGACACTGGAAGGTCCCAATAAGGTCTCCCCAGAGCCTTCTCTTCTCCAGGCTGAACACACCCAACTCTCTCAGCCTGACCTCCCAGCAGAGGGGTTCCAGCCCCCTGATTATCTTCGTGGCCTCCTCTGGACCTACTCCAGCAGCTCCATGTCCTTCTGTGTTGGGAGCTCCAGAGGTGGACGCAGTGCTCCAGGTGGGGTCTCATGAGAGCAGAGGAGAAGAATCATCTCAGGGATACTCAAAAGGTTACACAGACTAAATCTTAAGAGTACCCAAATGCTACTATAATTAAAGATTAAGTAAATCCTAAAGCAAAAGAGATAAATCTTGCTATTTAACAAAGATGATAAAGACTTAATAGGAAACAAGGAAACGTAATGCAGATGGGGCATGGGTGCTAGAACAGCGAGGAGCGAGGCCCCTCCACAGAGAGCATGCAGCCAGCTCTTGACACTCAAAGCATCCCTGCATTTCCATACTGGGGCTATGGACACAGATTCAAATAATTTTCCTCAAACCCACAGCAGTCTCCAGCAAAACACCCCTCACCTTCAGCAAGAGAGGTTTCTGGGCTCAGCAAAAAGCCAAGCTGCTGGAAATAGGAGAAAATTGCCCTTATTTCCTGAGGCTATCAGTGCGGGAGTGTCAGGTGTTAGGAGTCATTTACACCTAAATGTGGTTGCATAATATTATGTAGGGATCCTGATATAATTAACTATTAATTAAATCACACAGATGAGCAGAATTGTGCTTGCGGGCATGCTGGCTTTTCTCAAGTTATAATTAACTAAAGTATTATTGAATAAACACTGCAGAAAAAATGATCTATGGCCGCTACTGCTGTGTTTCCTTAAGGTGGTATTTCAAAATTACATCATATTAATTAGGAATACAGCGATATGGAAAGAAATTATTCATTGCAAAGGCAACCTTATTGGCTTGCAGTGAAGCTACAAGCTACACCAGATCCATTCATGCCACAAAAATATGAAAAAAATCAGTAGAAACAGAACTTTATTTTCTATATCTCAGTTAGAGGGACTATAAAGAACTCATCCAGGTCTTCATCTTTATTCATAGTTATGTGTAGAGCTCTAATTCACAGCAGGACACAAATGAAGCTTCAGAAGAAAGCTGCCTCTGTAGGACCTCCTAAGAGATTTTAAACAGTTCGCACCACGTGCAAATTTCATAAATGATGCAAGGACGCAACCCAAGCACGCTCATTTTTATATGAGGTTTGTAGATGTGGTGCTGAGGGACATGGTTTAGTGGTGGGCTTGGCAGTGCTGGGTTAACAGTTGGACTCACTGATCTTATTAGAGGTCTTTTCCAACCAAAACAATGCTATGATTCCATACAGAAAACTCCAATCCTGGCCACAGGATTTTCCGTCTTTTCTGTGAGACTGTGGTGCAAACCAGGGTGGATAAAGCTGATGTAGGGACTAAGGAGTTTTTTGTGAGAATAAGGAATGTGGGGACAAAAGGACCTTAGCTCAATGTACCTCAGTAAATAATTCAGCATTTCACCCATTTGAGTGTCTGCTTTTAAAAGAAAAAAAGAAATAGTGGCAAGAGTTTCATCCTTTTACGGCGTCCTATTTAAGTTCAGTCAACCCACCACAAATACTAACCTAATCAGCTTCCCTTATGTAATTTACAGTAACTGCATCTGCCAGAAAAAGCAGGTTTTAACTGGCCAACTACCAGAAAAAGCACATTTTACAAGATTTTATTACAGCAAGAACCAACACTGAGCTTTTCAGTGATCTTCAAAAAAGCTGCTCATTTCCCTCTTAATGAGAGCCTTTCAAGCTAGGAATTTTGATGTCCTTTATAAAAACATTAAAAATAAAGATGAATTCATCTGTGCTGCATAGTCCTGACAGAGCCAATCAGTTCTGCATCTATGTTTGTTAACTACAGACAAGGAGGAGCTGCCAGTGGACCCCTCAAAATGGAAAGACTTATCCAGTGGCACCACGAGCTGTTCTAGTCAGCCGTAACTAATGACGCTGAAGAAAGAACACACTTATTTGCAGATGACAAAGGGCAGCCAGAAGATACTCAAAAATTATCAAGATTATTGGTAAATCGCCTAAAATAAAAATACTGTGAAATTCAGTAAGGGACAAATCCAAGGTTGAAGGCTATGTAGCGCAAACACAGGATGAAGACAGTGGTGGAGCACTAAGTTCTTTAAGCGTGAATACTCCCAGGAAGCATCAAAAGCTGAGAATAAGGCAATGGCATTTTCAATGTTACTGCAAAACCATGAAGCATGGACAGCATTACAGCATGAAAAAATATCCAGAGCATCTCTCTGGTGAGGAAAAGCTGAGAGACCTGGAGCTGCTTAGTCTGGAGAAGGCTCAGAGGGGATCTGATCACTGCTTATCAACATCAAAAGGCCAGGTGTCAAGAGGATGGGGCCAGACTCTTGTCAGTGGTGCCCAGCGACAGGACAAGGGGCAACGGGCACCAACTGGAA
>JAVSBS010009591.1:0-35355 GCA_033124195.1 Coracias cyanogaster
GAAGGCAGTACCTTGCTTTACCCTCGATCCTCTCCCCTTTGGGAGGCGGCACGGACGCTTGCGTCCGGACCGCGACAAAAGGCTAGATCCTGCTCTGATACTTCTATGTGAAGCCAAATGCATCCAGACTCCAGTGACATCAAGATATAATGAATTAAGTCACTGCAGCACCTATCACCAAATCTCTAACAGCAAGGGAAGCTTCCCTTCATCCAACAAAAGAAGGGAACCAATATGTATGTCTGCATGCATCACTGAGAAGTAAAATGTAATAAATGGTATCACTGTAAATGTGACACATTTTTTCACCTATGGGAGGGTAACCTTAAAGGCTGTTATTAATAGCATTCTGCAGATTCTTATCTTACACACAGGTGCTTTCCAGTGCAAAGTGTTCTTTGCATATGTACAATTCAGTAAAAACATCCCTGAATCAATAATAATTTCAGAACCCTGAAATATATTCAGCTATTTCATTTCAAAGCTTTCCTTGGCAAATAGATTTATTACATTATACCATGGACAATTAAACATAGGATGATAGACTTCTCCCCTCATCTATTCATATTATCTGACTGGAAATGTTTTCTTAGCTAATTGCACAAGGAAGATAACCAACAATTGTTAGTCTTACAAGCTTTATGCACTTTTTGTTTTCACATGTGACTAAATATGCTCTGAGCTTCTTTGTTCAGGTGACTGATTTCTTTCTTTATATCTCTAATCTATAAACAACAGTTTGTAAATATCAAATATAAAGGCTTTCTGTTTGCATTCACTTCAATGAGAAGTAAATGCAAAATGCTTCCAGGTCAGAATACAACACTTACTCTGCTTAGAAGTAAATAATTACCCAAGGATAACAGACAATCAAGCCTTTGAATTGCAATCTTCAACATTCCCATAGCTGCATCAAATACCAGAAAAAAATACCAGTGGAAAAAAGCCAACAAACCCAAACATTTAGCTTAGTGTCCAGAAGGAGTGGAGTTCAGCTGATAGTCACGAGACCATTAAGTACTTTTATCTCTGCCTGCTACTGACTTCGGCTTTGTATGAGGGTGTAAGCAAGATGACTTGAGTGGCAGCAAGCCATCAATGCTTTCCCCATGGTTATACACAATGAGATGACAACCTCTCTTGCAATTGTCACTATAGCCATGGAAAAGAGCTAAGCGCTTCTTCACTAAAACACACGTTCCTACATGTATACCAATCAAAGGAAGGTGAGGAGGTAGACCTGGAGGCTTGGTGACTGTGGAGGATAAAAGGAAGGCAGAGATATTCATACTTGTCTAACTTGTGGGTTGACTCACGATTCACTTGCTAAGCTTGTCATTGCAGACATTCTTTAAAGCTTAAAAGGATGAAAATATTCAGATGAAAGACAGTTTTTTCAGGAAACAACAATTATTTATTTCAACCAGATTGTATTTCTTATAACTGTCCAATGAATCCCAGACATAATCCCGATGCAATGCCGCCTGGATTATCGGTAGATTACTTTCTGGCCACGATTTTGGGCTTCTAGACAGACCCATGAGCAGACCAACCTGGAAAAAGGGACTCTGCATTTGTGAATCTTAGGTGGACTTGCCAGGTGAACTGTCCCTGGAAGATCTGGACATCAAGGTTTCCAGAGTCTGTAGTGCCAAGACAGCAAATACTAACAGGGCTTCCAGGCTTCCCCTCATCATATTGGAAGCCTCAGAACCCCAGGCTTGAAGTCTCTAATCAGACTGTGAAACCCAGGGATTTAAGGCAGCTACTCAGTGGAATTGATATTTTTATCAACAAGTAGTATCAACAACCGAAGTAACAATGAAAGGAAAGCCTACTTGGCTAGGCTTCTGAAACAGTAGTTCTGCTCAAAATTTGTTTTTTTTTCAAAAGATTTCATTTTCTGAGTTCAGTTAAAATTGCTTCATAAGAACTACTGGAAAATCTCATTATTTACCTCTAATCAGAGACCTCATATAAATTATGAAGGGAAGAGGTGTGTAAACCATAATCTCTTTCCTTCACAGAAGTGCTGTTTGCTCTCCACAGTTCCCTCATTAGCCCTACCCACTGCTCAAAATGTTTAACATAGGACTCATGGTGATTCCAGCTGTTCCCTCTTTCCCGAGAAATGGCCTAAATGTTGTAGGCACTGAAGCAGGAATCTGATTGTCCCTGTCCACTCCATATGAGAACCATGATCATTCTTCACTCTTCACTGCAGCCATGTACTGAATTTCGTTTTTCAAACTTCATGGGCACTCACATTTGGCAACTGGAAAATGGAGGTGGATAGAAGAGGAAGGTAGACTGGAGGTAGATGCAACTGCAATCTGGATGACAAGCCTGTGCAGGCTCTTCTGTATTTCATGACAAGTAGTACATGCTATTCCAGGGGTGCACGTGATGAAGAGGTAGATACAGCTACCAACTTAGCTGACCAGGGCAGTTATACCTGGGAGTGTCAGAACAGGGTTTTACCTTCTGCCAGTGTGCGACTAATTTTGTTGAAACATAATATTTGTTATTATCACCTACAGAATCTCTACCAGCTTTTCAACAACTTTACTTTTTTGACACAGGTCACACTGTAATCTGTCAACACCACTTTAGGTAGCCTGCCAAAAGCACCTTTTACCACAATTTTGGGGTATTTCTAGCTTCACAATACTGGTCTCTTCATTCTCTCCATTATATAGATTTTTTATAAGTTGCTTTAAAAAAAAAACAACAACTTTTGTACTTGTAAATCTGTGAAATGCTGGCCTTGTCAGATCTTGGGAAGAAAACAGAAAATCAAACTTGGAATTTCTGGAGGTATTTTCAGGTACTTTAAACAGAAGTGTCTAGTATGATGTGCATTGCATGCTGTGAGGACCAGTGGGAGCTCCCAATAGTTCTGTGTCTTGTCTCCTTGCACAGCAAGATTTATTCTAGATATATAAAAAGTAGTAATTTTCAGCACACACAAACACACAAAAAAGGACCTTGTTCTCTTTTCTTGACAGCAGGAATTTAGAAAATAGAATACAGCACAGAAATTCTACCTGAATATAACAAACACATAGCACTGACCTTTGTCTTTTAGAATGAAAAGGTAGCATTGCATTGTCAGCAAGAGGCAACCTGTGATTTTTATGCACAGGTAGAAAAAATATATAGGAAGAATTTTCAAAGGAAAAGTAAGATCTGGCAAACTTTTAGCTTGCAATTATTTTGAAATTGAGCAATAAATTATTAAAAGTTGTTACATTGTTTCTCAGATATTAATAAATATTTGCTCTAAGGAAAAAAAGAATATTCCTCTTAGTCTACCTTTTAAATAAGACTTCAAAAACATTGATAGATTATAATAATCTGGAACAACAGATAGTTTTGAAGAATCTTCCCTTATGATTGTAGCAATGCACTATGTGCAACACTTACAAGGCTTACATCTTTCAGTGCTCTGTCCAGTCCATTATTTAATGTTGCATCTGCTCCTTTTCCCAGCAGTAAAGTTCCTACAAATGGGAGATAAATCAAGCTGAAAAGTATATTTACCAAGTTTAATAGCTTTGGAAATAAAAAGTACTTCACAACATCAAGACTGTGTGTGTCCGTACTAATAGGGATCCAGAAATGTACATTGGACACTATCCAAAGAAATACAGTCATTTTTGTTATTTCAGCCAACTAGTGCTCAGTTACCTGCCAGAGATGGAAAAGGAAGAGCAAAAATAATTTCAGTACTTCATCAAATCTCTACAAAACCTTTGTTCTCCTAGTCCCAAGCAGTGTGAAGATTGCCTTCATATCCACTCCTAAAGATTTATTCGGGTCATTCTGATAGTCAGTTAAGAGTGAGATGCAACTGTGTTTCAGTTGATTGATGAGTATTTGGGGGAATAACTTTCATTTCCATTAATGTGTGCTGATTTTCAGCCTTATTAATGAAAACCCAGAAATAAGTAGCTCTAATGACTGCAACATTTGTTCATATTGCAGACAGAGTAATAACAGCAGTAAAAACTTTCTGAGCAGCCCTTCAGGTCAGAGGTAAAATTAAATACTTCATATTTTAGGACTATAACGGTAAATACTGTGAATAGCTTGCCACACCCAAGCTATTTTACATAAACTAAAATATTCGTCATGACAGTGGATTTCTACCAGCAAGCAACTGATAAATATCTCCTTTATTAATGTTTCATACTGCCCTCTGCCTACGTTTTTTTGTTGTATCATGTTACATCTAGTGCTGCAATGTAATCTAATAGAAATTCAGATAAGAGATTAATTCATTCTACTTGTGTCTAAGGTGACAGGCAGTGGCAAAATGTTATTCTGTGCATAGCTCTGAACCATCCTTAAGCAAAGAATAAATAGTTCAGAGAGGAAATGTCCTTGCAGGGTTCAAAGGTCAATTATGTTTTTGCTTCGCCAGCATTAAATAGTTTTAAATCACTTACCAACTGCTGAAAAGCTCATCTGGAAGACAGCTCATATACATGTATATTTGCTGACGATTTATGAAGAGAACATGAAGGGAATAACTTTGTTTCATTACCACATAACCTCCTTAAGAGAGAGCTCTCAGTGACTTTATAGCAGTAACTGTGATTAATTATAGCTATTGAGAAGATCAATCTGACAGTTAAAATAATGTTTGTTTTCCATCCTTTAATATTTCCCTCTGAAGAAGTCATCCCAGATATCACAGCAATGCCATGTATGTGTTTCTACTCTTCCCTGAGCAAATACATGTGAAGGCCCACTTCACAATTCTTTGATGACTTTCATTTGCTTAATCCATTAAAAAAAAACAAGAACAACATGAAATGTAATGGCATGTTTCAGTTTTCTTTGAGATTCACATATTTATCCAAAATAGGTTTGAGATTAAGCCTGGCAAATTGTGGCTGTTTTTTTCAAGTGTTACTCATTCCTTTAAAAACAAATGAGAACAAGTTAAAGCCAAAGAAAAGTAAACAACAACCTAAAAAGGACAATTCAATTAATTTCACTGTGAACTGAAAAGACTGAGCCTTCAAGGGAAACTTTGTAAAGTGTAAGCACCCTCAGGTCTTCAGATCTGCTACTGCTGCAAGTCCCTGGCACTGAAGTAATTCCAGCTATATCTGTCATGTCAGTTCATCAAGGAGAATTTCTATCTTTGCACAGTGACTAAGTCAAATAACTTTTCTACAAAGGGGAAATGTCAGAAAAGAAAATAATTGTGTGACAATTTCTTCTGGCACAGAAAAAAGTCGGTGTATTCCATGGAGGGTCTGTCCTTGCATAGCTCATTCAGTTAGGCATCTAATCTCTGCTGTCCTCTCCATTTTACTCCTGGCTTCTTTATGCCATTTTTCACCAAGCATGTTTCTAAAGACTCACAGTGCATCCACATTTTGTCCTGCACTTTGGGTGGGAATTCTGAGCACACAAGTCACCAAAGAGTAGGAGATGATCCCACTCCTCTCAGGACAAACCAACTGGGTGTTATATTTTGTTGCAAATGCAGAGTAGCATAGAATGAGGAAAAATGGGCACAGTGTTGTCATATGGGTTAACTGGATAAGCATTTTGATCATCTACATTTCCATGATTCTCCTCTGGTGTGAAAGTCTTCCTTGAAGGTAAAAAATTTGATAGACTTAAATGTTGCCTTCTGGAAAGCTCAGAGCTAATAGCAGATTACAGGTTAAGCACACTCTAATTGCAGATCATTTGGCATCAATCTGAGCAGCAGGCAGACTGTGAATTGTTCAGGTGAGAGACAGCTGGCAGGAAACAGATTTGGAAAGGATTTCCACAGCCCCAAAGATCAGAGGGTTTGTAATTTTGTCATCTGGCATCTGAAAGTTCAAAAGAGGCTGGCAGAACCTTCATTTGGGATTCAAGTAAAAAGTTTTAAATTCCTCTAATAAGTACCGTTAGAAACAAGTATTTTTCCTTTTTTTCCCAGTGGAGTATAAATAATTTTTAACTTTTTTAAACTTAGTTCTTTAAAGTATGAATAAAAATAAACAGGCACACAATTCTTCATCTCAAAAGGAGATTTCTACATGAATGATGTTCTAAAGAGAATCTTTAGCCAAAGTGAAATAGGTTGGGGTTTTTTTCCAGATGAAAAACACAATACACTCCTGTGCCTACTAGATCTTCAGACCGTGGGACATGATTCAGTAAAACATTGAGAGCTGGGCTAAGCTTTAAGAAGACTTTAAATGAGTGTTAATTTTTGTGGGTGGAGTTCAGAAGACTATAGTCAGAGCTTTAATTTCTGTTTTGGGATTTGCCTGTTCCTGCTATTTCATGATACTTGATACTTACGTGCCAAAAGTATGCTACGTACTTTGGCTCTTCTGTGCTAGCTCTTTTAATTCAGAGTACATAGATTTCATGAAAATTTAAGTGGAATGTAGCCAGAGTGCTCAGCAATTTAAGGATTAAGCCTTTTTCATACAGCCATACTTCTCTTTATTAGAGCACTACCGCTTCATTTCTTTTCTCTCCTTTGAATAGTAACAATCTGGAAGGATGATGCAAAAACTTGAATGGCTGTTAGCTAAATTTTTATTCTAACTGGTGCCTGCCTCTGAAAAATTTTCTGTTCTAATTCACAAAAAGCAGAATACGGAATCTCAATGTTTTTTACTCTTCTGAGTTCCCACATCACTTACCTGTGTTTTGACATCAAACAATTCAACCTTTTCTTCCTCCTAAGAGCTATAACTTCAAATGCTTTTAAAGTCATCAGACCAGAAATTTGTTTTTCACTGAATCATTCTTCAAAATCACAGCACTAGAACCCTGAGCCAACATTTATCTATTCCTTATTTAAGAAATAACGTATCATAAGTCTCAAGAGGAGTAACAAGGACATTGAGGATTGCAACAGATTGCTAAAATATTTAGAAGATGGCAAATCCATGTTTTAGACAAATAAACATAAAGATTTGCATCTAAAAAAAGTCTGATAAGCACAACTGCAAGAGACAGGAAGAGATACGTGTTGCTGTGTTGGAAAGTACCATGTGGCCAGGTACACGTGTGGCTGAGTAACTCAATGTGCATGTGATGTACAAATTGTCACACAACCCTTCTCCTCACATGGCCAAGATAAGATAGCTGTGCAGAAGCTAGCTCCAGCCCATAGACTTTAGAGTGCAGTATGCCATAGAGTACAAAACACAATTCAGCTTATTTTTGCCAAGGAATTCAAGATGCAGAGCCTCCACATCTTAAGCTTGTAATAAAGCCACAGTCACTGCTGTGAGTTCAGACTGACCTCATCAACATGAAGTTTTGTGATTGGAGACCAGTGGGAATTTTGATGATCTTGGACTTATACAAGAATATTCAGGATCTCAGCAATGTCAAAATAATAGATAGAGGCATTCAAAGAGCTGCGTGGATACCAGCATCTTTGCAGATCTAGATGCAGAGTGTACACTCTTAAACGAACAATTGCCAGCTTCATGAAAGCTAACTTGAAAGTTTAAAATCAACCCTCATGTGTAAAACCACAGACATTGCCCATTTTGTAACTTCTCTACAGCCATAAAACAGTGATACGTGCCACAAAAGGAGTGTTACGGGAGAAGCAACTATTTTGACACAAGAACCTACAGGAAAAATATTCTCTTGTTTGAAGAGCAGTCAAGGAAGCCAGTTAGCAATGACATTAATACACTAATCCAACTAATCGGTGGATGGAAGCTGTGAAATGAAAAACTTTTAAAACAAGAGAAGTTGGAGGCATACGAAAGTTGATTTAAGGTATTTTAATGAAACTTTCTAAGGGGTAATTTGTTAATTTGTAGTGATAAGGTGACTGATTTTTTTTTGCTGTTAGACAAAAACAGCACTATGATTCTTTTTAATAGGTTTTTCGAAACATCTGTTATGATACCAAAACAGGTACTTAATCTTAAATGACACAGAATTTTCCATTTAGAATGCAGTCTGCAAAATGAATACTAATCTCCCAGTGAAGAATATGCCACCTTTACCTTATTTATTGCAGACATATTGGCATTGATCTTATCAGCTATGCTAAATCACTGCGACATAATATGGGACATAACAATTGCGTGTTGTCTGAAGTATCAAAGCATATTCCTTTGGATTATTACAACACGTTGAACTAAACAACAGCTCCAAAAAACAACTTCTCCTGGAGAACCTGGCTGCTCATGGCTTTGATTGGAATACTCTTCACTGAGTAAAACATTGAGTAAAACACTGGCTGGATGATCACTGTGGTGATGAATGAAGTTAATCCAACTGGCGGTTGGTCACAAGTGGTGTTCCCCAGGGCTCGTACTGGAGTCAGATTTGTTTAATATCTTTATCAACAATCTGGATGATGGGATTGTGGGGATGTTCAGTAAGTCTGCAGATGACACCACGCTGGGCATGAGTGTTGATCTGCTTTAGGGTCCCTCTACAAAGGGATCTTGGCAGGATGGACCAATGGGCCGAGGCCAATGGGATGAGGTTCAACAAGGCCAAGTTCTGAGTTGTGCACTTAGGTTGCAAAAACTCCACGCAACACTACAGGCCTGGGGAAGAGCAGGTGAAAAGCTGCCCTGTGGAAAAGGACCTGGGGGCATTGGTTGATAGTCAGCTGAAAACGAGCCAGCAGCATGCCCAGGTGACCAAGAAGGCCAACAGCATTCTAGCTGGTATCAGAAACACCGTGCCCATTAGGACTAGGGCAATGATTTTCCTCCTGTACTTGGCACTTGTGAGGTTGCACCTCAAGGGGCAACAAAGCTGGTGAAGCGTCTGGAGAATAAGTCTTCTGAGGAGCAGCTGAGGGAATAGAGCTTGTTTATCTAGGAGAAAAAGAGGCTCAGGGGAGATATTATTGCTCTCAACAACCCCCTGAAAGGAAGTTGTAGTGACATAGGGGTCAATCTGTTCTCCCAAGTAACAGGTGATAGGACAAGATGAAACAGCCTCAAGCTGCATCAAGGGAGGTTTACGTTGGATATTAGGAAAAATTTCTTCCCCAAGAGGGTTGTAAAACACTGAAAGACGCTGTCCAGGGAAAGTGGTCAAGTCCCCATTCCTGGCAGGATTTAAAAGCCGTTTAGATGTGGTGCTGAGGGACATGGTTTAGTGGGACCTGAGAGTCCTGGGTTAATGGTTGTACCCGATCTTAAACGTCTTTTCCAACCTAAATGATTCTATGATCTTTATCTATTGACAGCATAGTAGACATAGAAAGCCACTGTCTTTTATTCATTTATGTTCATCACCTATACATACTGATTTTTTTCTTTTTGTAATTGTTCTTTCATTCAGCTTCCTATAAAAGATTGAAAATTTTCCTTAAAGTATAGGGTACTAACAGTTATTTCTTGGTGGACTATTCGGTTTTTTGAGGAAAATCTGTAATAAAAATAAAGATGCTTAAAATGCTTCCACAGGGAGTTAATGAAAGTCCAGCTGGTTTACTAGCTTATGTCCAGCATCAATAAATTTGATATTTTGTGGTTACATTAAAAGGAATTTGCAAAGCATGGTAGAGAAACACCTTACCTAAGTACTGGGGGTTTGATTAGTCTGTAAGTAAAATTAATTTTGTGTTTCAATTTAATTTTGTTTTTCAGTATTCAAGGAACTTCCATCTTCTACCATCTCACATTTTGAGGAGGTGATTGTTCTGAACTAAAATCCTGGCCACCTCTTTGATTCCACTGGAAACCTTTGGCCTTCCAACTACCCTCTCTGACCTCCTGGATCAGAGCCTTTTGAGTCTTCAGAAAATATTTATATGAAGACTTAACATACTGTGCTACTCTTTTATCAGACTATCTCATCCACCTTGTAGGCTGGAAAACATGATATTGAATCCACTACTTACATCTAGCACTGCTTTGGGAATGGGAGAGGGAAATTTTAGAGCAAATTAGTGAGACATGGGTCTAATTCCTTTTATGTTCAGCCTTTATATAAGTGCAATTCCACAGGGTCTAACTCCTTTCTCTGAGCAGTGCAATTGCACAAACTTCAGGTACCATTCCTTTTGCTGTACAGCAAAACTGAAAATGTCAAGTATTCTCATAGAAAAACCTTTTCTTTTCTCTCCTTTCTCCATTTCCTGTTTATTAGCTCAGGAAGGCTGATGACATTGTGTCAGATGACAGCTAAGCATGCCACATTTCTTCCTTGTGTATACTGTTTCTTTCTAAAGGAGTCCAGGTCCAAGTAAGATCTTTCAGCTAACCTTAGTTTGTTTCTGGAAAATGTCCAGGCGATGTGGTACCCAACTACCAAAAAGGATCAGGACACTTTAGCTTCCGAGATCTGGAAAGACCCTATGCATTCAACACAAGATATCTGCAGAAGCAGTTTTATGTTAGTGATCCCTTACTGCTGTCTAGTGGCTCCTCCAGTGGTGTGTAACTCCTCACTGCCCTCTCTCCTTTTTCCTTTACCCAAGCAATAGTGTCTAAAGTTGAAAATAAGCCCAAAGTAGCAATATTTTTCCCTGCATCAAACCATCCCTTTTGATTTTCAAGACTATGTACTTTATGTCCATTCAGCAGCACCAGGAACTGCATTAAAATGTCATTCTAATTTAAAATGTCATTCTAAGTAGCATAAGACAATTTATTATTTGAATTTCTTCTAACCTTTTCTGACACACAGGCCTGTGTCTTGTACAGTCCTTAGAATTATTTTCTGACTTTATTCAGTAGGATTACCTTTATTTATTTATTAATTGCCTTGTGGAAAAGGAATGTAGATTAATCATTTAAAATAGGAGACAGATTCTGATCAGCAGTTGAGGACTATTCTGTGCAATTTCACATTCTGACACAGAATTGAGAAAATGGCTCCTGTCTATACAACTGGATAAATTTGGTCTGTTCCCTCTGCACCAATTGTGGTTTGAGAGATGAGAAGGAGTCACAATGGTCATGGAGAGTTAAAAACTGTAGACCCAGAAGTCCTCTAGTCTCTCTGTGTGCCAGAAAAGTAGAAGGGGAGTAAAGAGAGAGAAGAAAAAAAGAAGAATTTGAAACACAAAAGATTTCCATGTAATCTGGCACTTTAAGAAAAGATGCAGAAGCCAGAAAAGCCTCTTTTGGAATTGTGAGTTTACTAACCAATTTTCTTGTCTCATGACGTCATTCTCTGGGCATTGATTCCTATGCTAATTTTCTAATCTATAAAAGGAAATGGTGATATTTGAAAGTCCATGGGGATTCATGTTTTGGTAAGAGAATCTTTGGGTAGATGGGGAGGTAGTCATAGGATGCAGCTGTATAACATTTTGATGGTATCTGTGACCTATTGGTCTGTGATAAGATAAAGTTTTACATATAGGAGTTGGCCAGACACTTTATGAAAGGAAGGGCTACATACTGGAAACTTAATTTTAAACTCTCAACAGCTCATTAAAAATGTGTATTTTGCCACAGTGTCTGGGACTGGCAGGGTGATTACCCACGTATGTATACTTCAGCCGCTCCACTCTGTGGGAGTAGAAAAATGCAGCAGCTTGTGTGAGGCATAGAACTGACTTTTCTGATCACCCAATTTATGAACCCTTAATGTTTATGAACTTAATGAATAGCACTGAGAAAGTCAAATCTTGACAACCCCACCATTTACTACATGAACAGTGCTCTCAGTTAAGAAGCTTAAAGACTGTTTTGTGAAAAAAAGTATTACTGGAGGATAGGTCGTACGCAGCCAGGGGCTTGATGACTATGGTCCATTTGTGTCAGTCAGATCCTGAAGACTCCTTCTGTTGGAGAAAGAAAGTTGAATGTGACATAATGAATAGTATCTGTGAACTGCCTGAACCACAGCTGCTGTGGCACAGAGCATGTGAGGGAAAATATATGAGGAATAGGAACAAGCTACTGAATTTGTGATTAATCTGATATTCCAAGAACTTAAACGCTCAGCACTGGAGTCCACTGAAAGTGGGAAGTGGTTGAAGTGAGTGAAGACAGCTATCATCAAGTCTAGCACCACGACCCTTCACTGCTGCCTCTTCCAATATTGCAGTAAACGTGAGATTTGTTGAAACGCACTCAGAGCAGTAACATTTTGCATGTAACTGTGTCAAAGGAGGAGTTACCTTTGCCAAGCATTTATGCCTAAAATTTCTTCTGGTCTTTATCACAGAGATTCAAAATTCTCATCACTGAGAGAAGGAATATGAGTGTTTTTAGGGATAAGGAGTCCACACATCATCATTTTGATCCCAGAAGCTCTTTTTAAGGATTTGTGGACATGGGCTTGCTCATGAAGTAAATACATAAACTGATTTTTTTGTGTTTAGGGGATAATTGGTTTAAAGATGGATTTTTTTTTTTTTTTTCTGTGATCCTGGATTCTCCCACTTAAAGCCATGGCATAGGAAAAGTGATAAAATGTGTTCATCGGTGTTTTGCAACACTGTCCTTACTCCCTTTTACTACCCACCAAAATATCTAACATATAGATAAAAATCTCCACCTCAGAAAGAAAAAATGTGCTGTTTGAAAGTAGTCCTAAAAGACAGGGAGGAATAAGAAATAGCAAGAGGACCTTTTCATATATATGTATATGTTTTTATTTATATACGTAGGAATATATGTTGCATATACCATTTTTGCTTTGTGCAAAGTACTCTTAATTGTATTATAAATATATATACATGTCAGTATATATATATATAGATGTGTATAGAAAGACCAGAAGTCCTGTACTGTGTTGCATGTGCCTTTGCTATTACAAACTGGCTGGTACAAGATATTTATTAAAAATCAATATGCTTTTTACAGATACATCCTCTAGACATTGCTGTCTTAATGTTCTACCTCTAAAGAACAAGACTCTTCCATTCTGCCAAAATGCAATTTTCTAGCTTGAACTCTTGGACTCAATCTGTTTCTAAAGACAAGTCATCCGTAACAGTTACAGATATCGTGGCAGTATCTTTAGAAGGAAAAAAAAAAAATAAAAAATCAAAAGCCACCTCTTTTAGAGATTTAAGATCAAGTGAAGATTAGAAAAGTGCAGGAGTAGTGTACACAAGCTTCTTTTGCCTATTTCATTTCTAACCAGCTAGATTTGTTACAGTTTCAGATAGCATAACTCAATGAAGCCCTCAGAACAAATATAATCCTGACCCTTGCACAGACTAGATCACTGGTTATAAGAAATAGGAGTATGCGAGTCAAAACAGAGTCCTGTCAAAATCTGTACACTTTTTTTTCTCCCACTCAGGCCTGTTTTTAAAGGCATGTGTGTAGAAAGATCTGTGCTCTTCTGTCCTTGCTCTGCTTTGGTCACATGAAAATCCCTTCTGTCTAGAAGCCGCATGGGGCGGGTCTGCGTGTTGGGGAGTTTGCCTTTGTGAGCTACACATCCAGAAACATTGGGGAGCATCATGCAGAGCCCTCCACTTTCCAATTAGGAGCACAGTGCTTCTGGTGCACTCTGTGTGTGTGTGTGTGCGCGTTTACCAGGGCTTTGCCATCAGAGATTGATCATATATTAGTACTGCATAAAGGGAGCAATGCTGCTTTCAGACTTTGGACATTTGTTCAGTGAGCCCAGTTATGAACTTATTTTTGGATGAGACTATAACACCTGTATTGCACCGGTCCATTTAACACTATCTCTCAAACTGGCCAGCAGCAGACCCTTGACAACAAGTGTAAGTAAATGTGCAGAAATACTTTCCCAAAATACTCGAATGTCCAGCAGTTTGTGTTTCAAAGACATCCTCTGATGGATTTTTCTTCCATTAATTTTTCCTTTTCTTTTTAATTTATGTAAACACTCAGCATCAACAATACATTGGGGTAATGAGTTTATCAGTTTACTTACTAAATTTAGACACAGCATTAAGCTAAAGCTGTCAGGTTTTGAATGGCATTTGGGTTAACAACTTGAAGCCCAGGCAGACTTCTTAGGGTTCAGTTATAAAGACAATTCCTTACAGTAGGAACTGAAAGCTCTGAAAATGTGCTAGCTTGATAGGTTGACTACCTCTTGTTAATTCTGGGAACAGCTATTCCACATGCAATTGGGTTAGGAGTTCACCTGTCTCAGTCTACCCATCATCTTCAGTTTGTTATTTTTCCTTCCTAGCACAACAGGAGTCTAGTTGGCAAATGAGGCTCTCACATACTATCACAAATTGAGTAATAAAAGGCTGGCTGAGTAATCAGTCCCCAGCTTCTCTGCTGAAACTCCCAGTATATCCTTTGTCAGGTTGGAAATTGGATTGTATGACCTGGACTTAAAGAAGTAGTTGGAAGAAGATAAATTTTAAATATTATTGGCAATTCTCAAGGGTTTTCCCCTGCTGCTATGTAGCAACAGAGCACTCTAACTTCTAAATTTTCTAGCAGACCTCTGGTTATCATGCCTTAGCATTAACTAAGCAGCCCAGAAAGGCAGTGAGTTTATAGTATCTGTGCAAAATTACTGGAGACTGAGGATATAAAAGAACTCACAGAGAAGACACATTGAAGGAAAACAGTTGAGGAAGGATTGCAAATATCAGTCTGCACAACCCTTTGCAAATGGATTTATAACAGCATTATGAGTATTTTTATTTGTATTGTTATTGTAAAGACGGTGAAACTATTGTCTTGGGAGTTTTCAGTGCCAAAATCTGAGACTTGTTTAGGTCTTTGTCTTGAATGGAAGTTTCCATTGTCATGAAATAGAAATACAAAGGCAATAAAAGGTCATCTACTGTGTTGACCCAATAAAGAAACACACATTTGGGTCCATGAGTAGCTGCAAACACCACAGAAAACTCTCCTTTAAACTACTAATTACTAATAAAATATACAGCAAAACTAACTTTTATGCCAGAGGGTTCTTTCCAGTACTCTAAGCATCTACAGTAAATTCCCCACATGCTGTTCAGTTAAGTTCAAAATCATCTGAATTATTGAATATGACAGAGAAAACCACCCTCATCTTAAAAAGAGCTGCACGCTCCTAGGGGCCTGTCAAATTCAGGGAACAGAAGTAGTGCCAGATCCTTCTGGTGCCATCCCACTGATGCCAACAGACTTCCATCAGGATATCTGACAGCAGAATTTAACTTTTCATTTTTATGTAAAAGAAGCCTTTATGGTAGAATTCAGAAGCCAGGCCATTGCATGCTGAAGTTAAGTGTCAGTCCCCTAACAACGGACTGTAGACAAAAGAATAATATATGTTTACAAAAGAGAAGCCATGTTTAAACCTTGAACTTGTTTCAGACATTTACGAGCATATTATGTCATGTAGTAAAATACTTGCACTTTAGTAAAAATGCAGAAAATGTTTTATTTTATTTTAGCCTTAAGACATTTCTGGATGTAGCTTTTGCATATATGGAAAATATGCTGGATATGTACAGAGTTTAGTGTGTTAGGAAGCCCTTGTACTGAGTGATCATTACTGCAGCTTTATGTGACTGACACTGTATTCACAGACACTATATCCTCATCTGAGACTAGAGAACGATAAAATTAATCACTAAATAAATGTTTAGCAGAAGAAACTTTTTCATCCATCTCGCATTGGAGAGTTTACAGCCTAGGTAGAGCAGGCACACATGAGGTCTGTCTCAGACCAGTTGTACAGTCACCATTTGCTGATTGTGATCTCAAATCCATTGTAGTAAATTCAAACACACCTCGTGACATTCTTCCCTGGCTTTGTCAGGATGTTCCCTGTGATTAATTTGGTCTCATTAAACTGACATTTTCCCGGAATGTTTTCCAGGTGGAATTTGGCATGTAGGAAATTCCAGGGTTCACTCCGAGCAGTCAGGTTGAGTGCAGCCATCCTGTTTTGAAAGAGAAAGCAGTTTGCTAACATAAGCAGTGACCTCTTTAAAATTTGTTTCTGATGCTTAGGAGTGTTTCTGATGAAGTCTAATCGTTTAAATGTTTGCATAAGTGTCCAGTTTCCATTTAAACCATTCCCACATTAAGGACTAAGGGACATCAACAAAACGCAGAGTAAAGACATCAGGTAGACAGGACCATCACAATTCCTTTTTGGGATCTGACCAGCAGATGTCCCAGCTTTTTTAATCTTTCCAGTCCTTAACATCAAGCACATGATCCATCTTCATATTATAAATTAAGTAATTTCATAACATCAAGGACTATGTAACCAACACAGATAAAGGTGAATTATTTTATATAAAAAGTAATTTATTTGGGTTCCTAAGCAGTTGCTCTGTTACCCAATGACCCCTCCCAAGGAGGATCGGGAAAAGGAGAGGGTACCTGTGGATTAAAATGGATTTAATGAAACTGCAAAACAAATGCCAATATAAAGTATACAAAGTTATACTCAGCCCAGCAGATGTGATAAATAGGAAAGCAGTCCTCAGGAGCAGAATGGTAAGCAAATCCCTGGAGGGAAACAGAGCACCCATCCTCAGCAAACTTTCCCCTTTATACTGAGTGTGATATTTATGGTCTGGGATACACCTGTGGCCAGCTCAGGTCAGCTGCTCTGGCTGCTTCCAAATTGCTAACAGCCTGCAGACTGTGGCTGGCCTGTGGTTCTATCCTACCAAAACCAGAACAATCATTTTCAGAGCGGCAATATTGATGTGCTTACTCTTGCCTTTCACTAAGGAAGGCGCCTACAACAATTGTGCTCAGGATGTAGAGATCTAAATGAAATGTATGACTCGAGCTTTCTCGTCCAAAGTTAACAAATAGTAAAACTGAAGAGCAACCTGGAATTGAATGTTCGGATTCCCAAGCTATAAATAAAAGTAAAACATTTGGTTTCATTTCTAGATTTTATTTTTTATTTATTTTTAAAACAGAACACGATATCACTGAATGCATGAGCTTCATTGAGACATAAAATCAAGGTACTGGTTATTTGTAGTTACTAAAAATCCTATGCCAGTTTCAAAAATAATAATTTATGGTTTTTACCCATTATAAAAAGTTCAGCATGCTTAATTATACCCTAACCCCATTGTCAGCTATATATAGTTACATATAGTTTTATATATATTCAAATATATATATATTCCTAAGAATTGTTCAGCCTTGCTATGTATTTTCAAAGAGCAGCTGAATCCTATCTCATGGTAGCCTCCAAAAAAAAGAAATAATTGGTGAACTTTAATCTGTTGATATGCAATTTACCTAATCAATCAATATTTTCCATAGATTAATGAACTCATTTTGCAAAATCCCATCAGTTATCTGACTGTCAATTTAGTATGATGAGTGAAGAGGGATATTTATTCAGTAATGTTACAACAGTTCAGAACTTCTCTAAAGAGAAAAATTAACCCTTATCTAAAGCTATCGAGGACACAAGAAACTGGATCACACTAATTAGAATCTTGAGTAGGAAAAGCCTGTTGAATTTGAAATGGACTCCACTTTATTAATTTTCAATTTTGTGCCATAGATTCAGTTCCTAACATTGAAAGTATGTGGATGCTCTACTGAGAAGCTGCTTTAGGATGCTTCCTCACCACACTATGGATCTTCTAGGCTTTCCATGAGAGAAATGTCTAAGTACAGTTGTCAAGGTTAACATCTGCACAAGCCACTAGATGAATGACAGGTGCTCTCTATTAACCCCTCTCCCATCCCTCAGCTTTATACTGAATATGAGATGGGATATATGGGATGAAACCTCTCGTTGGTCAGTTTAGGTTCCCCTGTCCTGGCCGCTCCTCTCCACACGTGCAGCATAGAATCATAGAATTATTAAGCATTTTACTTTCTGCAGCCCCAATGTGGTGCACAAGATGTAGCAATGACCCTGGTCTGCACAGGGGCAAGTATAAGCAAGAGCCTTTCTGCACACACCAACCCTTGGAAGTAACTCCAAACATCAAGAGTTATCACTGCTAGAAGCAGAGACTGTCTACAAAAATATGCTGTTCGCTCTGGAAAATGCAGTTAGAAGAGAATCAGCTGAAAAGTTAAATCACTGAACAAAACTACTTCTCTTTTAACCCAAGCCCGAACAACAGTCAATCTTGTCTACGTGATCAGGACCAAAGGGATGCAGATACCAGTTTTCCACTTGAGACCACCTTATTTTCATTTTTCAGGAAAGGATAGTATAAGGATTCTCATTGTTCTCTTCTTTTGCTGTTATTGACAAAAATCCTCAAGCTGGCTGTTCAGAAGGTAATTATCTTCTGCCCCTTTAGTCCCTGTTAATTACTGTGAAATATCAACTGTATGTGAGATGATTGTAGGAAGAATTTATAACTTTTCTCTTTCAGGGAGGGAATGCCTTTTCATTTTCACTTAGTAGAATGCACCAACTGCAAAGCTTACTACAAAAGGGAGGAGGTGTTTGAAAGATTTTACAGGTGAAGTGACACACTTTCAGCAGCTGTGAATGGATGTAGTCATTGGTCGCAATACAGGTATATTGAGATACCTGCTAGAGTCACAGATACCCAGAAATCTTCTTGATGAAATTAAAAAAAAATGCACAAATAAAGATAATGAAGAAGTTTTCACAAACAAAATGTAAGCAGGAAAATGTAAACTCAAGAAAGGAAATAAGATAAAGTCTCCCAAGCATATACAATATGATTTAATTTTGTATTTTAAAAAAAGTTAATAATAAATATATTTAAAATAGAAATATATATATAATAAATATAAATAAATTTAAAATACTTTTAAGAATATAAAAAATAGTTAATCAGGTATTAGGGACCAAGTGTATTCTCATTAAACATCAAAGTGTTGGTGCCATTAGACTGAAAATAGCTACCTGACTTGTAAAGTATGAGGACGCTTCCTTGCCTGGTGTATTCAATTGTACCAGAGATTGAAAGTGTGTTTTGTAAATTACAGCAAATATTTTTCAGTGAGGTATTAAAAAAGCAACTCAAAAGCTGGACATATACTAGAAGGTATTATGACTGCTGTCTTTTTTTGAAAGATCTGAAAAAATACTAGATTTAAGAGCTACTTCAAACAAAACAAACTTTTCTTCAATATTTCATTGGGAATTCTATTTTTAGTTGCACTGTCAAAGTTTTTGTTTAATATTTAGGGTGATGAATTCTTTTGGAAAAGAAGCAGTTAGTAATAAATAACTGGCATCCCATAGTCTGATGTAACAATTTAAGGCAAATATAGTTCTTGAACAAATCATTCAACTAAGCAAAATTTCTTTCTTGCACAGGTACGTCTTAGATACGGTTGAAATGCTAAATCAACTACTTTCAGAAAATTTCAGCAACAGTTTTAATTCAGAATGAGAACTGTTTTCCTAAATTTATTGCAAAAAATGAAAAATCTGGAAAAGATATTACTTAGAAATATTACTTAGAAATTATATAGTTTGGATTTGGATCCTATTTCATGCTTTTCACTCTTTTGGTGTTGTATATGTTTAATAAAATTTTCTGTTATGCTATACTAGGAAAAAATCTTATTTTTAATCACTAAAAGAGCAGTATTATTCTGTTAGAAAATTAAAATTTTATTTCTTTCTTGCAGTAGTACAGTTTTGCTTATATATCAAATTTTCCCTGTCTGCTCTAATGACTGAGGATGTCCTCTGTCTGTCATGTCTCACGCTCCACGTGCCTTTTATTTTCAGATTAGCTTAACCAGCCATTTATCAAATTTGAGGGCATGTTATGGAAAATTAGCAGGCAATCTGCCTGGGGGAGGAACCTACATAAACAATATAAATTTTTATTTTTGACAAGGAATCATAGGCCTGTAGAAAAATTTATGAGGGACAGGACCCTAAGAGGTCTCTAATACACCAAAGTGGGGTCAGCCCTGAGGTTAGACCAGATTGCTCAGGGCCTTATCCAGTCAGGGCTTGAAAACCTTCAAGGGTGGAGACTGCAAAACCTCCTTGGACAACCTGCACCTCTATGTAATTGTCCACATGGTGAAAAAACCTTTTCCTTATATCTAATTTGAATCTCCCTTGTTTCAGTATATGCCTGTTATCTCTTACCCACCCACCAGGTAACTCAGTGAAGCGTCTGACTGTTTCTTCTCATAGACTCAGCTGCTATCAGATGCCTCCACAGCCTTCTCCTCTCCAGGTATAACAAGACCATTTTCCTCAGTTTCTCCTCATGGGCCACATACTTGAGCCCTTCACCATCTTGGTGACCCTCTGCCACCAATAACAATTTTTTAAACAAACATTTCAGAGAAATCTCTCCGGTGTTCATGCTCATTGTTCATTTTTTTTTTTTTTTTAATAGAAGAATGTATTGGTCTACCCACAGATGATATCACTGAATAATTCAGAGATGATAACCACCTCCTCTTGTTTGAAGCATCTCATTTGTGTGCTCTAAGATCAAGTCTTACTCTACTTTCGAACTTTCATGGGGATTCCTTCTCTGAGATTGTAAATTCAGTGCACAAAGTGTAAATTTACATGTATTGCTTTTATGGGGAAAAATGTTCCCATGTTCACATCAATGATAGTAATTCTGCTCACTTTAGCCTCTATTACGTTAAATAACCCTCGCTTTCCTTTCATGACACTTCTGTCCTTTAAACTGACTAGTCCCTCCCCAACCAAGGATAGTGTTGAGTATATGTCTATATTCTGAAAGGAACTATGAGCATGCCAATGGTTTCCTAAGCAGATCACCGTGTCTTTTACCGAGCTGAGTGTTCTGCCACCCATGGCAAAGAAATGTTAAGGACAGCTCTGATTCTTCATCTGTCTATTCTGGCTTATTTTTGGTAAAATATGAGCAGCAAATGTTAGTCTCTATGTGCACCTTGAAAGCACAAGAGATACATGGAAAAACTGACCCAATGAATCAAATCTTTCATCCTTAGAGCCAATGTAATTGAGCTGGCTGCTATGGTGGGCTGTTTTCAATTATGGCCTCAGAATTTATTGGCTTGTCTTCCTGCTAGGGACCTTGAGAGTTAGGCAGGGAATTCTTTAAGTGACTCCCTTTAAGGAAACTGTCACAGCAAGTAGCCTTAGCTATGTTTTAATATAATGATTAATATAATTGTAGTTGGTAGTATACCTTGGCCTCTTGCCATTCTATGCAATCTATGATTCCTGAGCAGCAGCTGAAGCAGCAGTCCGGTGGGATACCCCAGACAACCTAAAATGATAGTAGATAAATGTGTTCAAGCTATTGACTCATTTCCGATAAATTAAGTGCATTAAGTCTAGAAAGTTATTCTTCTCATCCTAAGGTTAGATGCGTCAACGTGCAATCTGCTTCTTACTTCTCACGGTGATAAAGCATTGCCACTGGATGGTGGGTTAGCAAGGAAAAAAAACTAAACAAGCTAAAAGTCATGGCAGGGCAATTTCAGGGAATTTGTAGCAAGTAAACACAATGTAGAGGTGGACTTTGCACAAAAAATGGGACTCTGATTTTGGTTGATCCGTAGGAATCCAGCTGTATAGCCCTGCTAGCCTTTGAGGACAAATTTTGGTAGTGATAGCTGTGGAACCAACATGAGGTCAGCACAAGTCAGTATCTGAATGCAATTCAAGGATGGTAAGAAGGTTTTGTAACTTCAGCTGCACAGTCCACTGCCTACAATATTGGGGGCATTTAAGCTAGCTAATTTAAAGCTAGCCTGGGCATCTTGCACACTCCAGTCACACAGATGAGCACAGGACAGACAGACTTTTCGTAGAAACCACCTGTTCCATCTTTCTGTTGCTGCTGATGGCAAGATTGGAGGAGAAATCCATTCTGCGCATCCAGAGCAGGCTGTGACCTTCACCGAGAAGAGAAGTTGTGAGGGAAGCAGGGTGTGAAATTGGAGTTACCTGCTGTAATTTTGCAAAATTAAAATGAGATGAGCAGACAGTGTTCCTAGTCAGCTTCTTGAAGATCAAAGATGGGCTGCTCTGTTCCAGCAGCATGTCTGTAATGAAACAGACTTGCAAGCTGACATCACTTTCCCCGTGAAACACCACCCTCTTGCAAAGCTGTTGCCCTTGATAAAAAGGGATCAGAGGGTCATACTCTTCTCCCTGCTGAAACTTTATTACACAGCCTGATGCTCAAGCAAAACTTATTAGGGGGATTGCTTCCTCTAGCATTCATCTTCTGCCAAATGTCCATTTTGACGTGCCATCTGAGTTGACAGGTGTTGAAGCCCGAACTGCTTTCTTTTCTTTTCTTTTTTTCTTTTTTTCTTTTTTTAAAAAAATATACTGCACTGTCCTTTTTTGACTACTTCATAAGCTCTCTTTTAAATGCTGGTTTTCAATCAATTGACTTGTACTAGCCTACACGTCTCTAGCATCCTGACACTCAGAGCTATTGTGATGTGCAGTGATGTAAAATCAACTAAAAGGGCAATGCTCTGTGATTCTCAGGTTCCTACTATGGACTCTGCTTAAACCACGTGCAGGAAATACTATATTCCCACTTAAATCTTAAAAGGACTAAGAAACACTAGTGAAGTTACACCAAATTTTCAATGAAATTGTCCTTTGTGAATTTGGTCTTAATGCATAAGCAGGTAGCAGGCAGGCCCAGGGTGGTTCGTGGCATTTCCTGAATCATTCTTTGTGCTCCTCACTGACCTGCTGTAATCTGATTTTGGCCCTGCGCACTGCTGTGAGGAAAGTGAGGACTATTCAGAAGTGCTCAACAATATTGACCAATTATAAATGATGAATTTGTAATGTGTGACAGTACAAATTCATGTGGTGCTAAATCTTTCTGTAGATAACGGGGTAAATTTATGTGAGTTAGCCAGCTGAGTCTTCCATTGTTCTGCCAACAGTATGCAATTGATTTTGTACTAACAGGTTATAGTGATTTCTGAGTTACCACATTAAGATATATTCCTAAATTAGATATTAAATAGGCTTTAATTCTCCCTCTGTTTTGTCCAAACATGCACACATATTTTTCATCTATATATCTATACCAGAAATGTTACTTCAATATATCATACAGGCATAATCTATAATTAATATGAAAATGATGGCAAAATTCACACTAGATAATTTTTCCTTTTGCTGAGAGCAAGTAATAAATTCTCATTTCCAGTTTGCTTCTGGTGCAAAACCAATCCAAGTCAGTGATGACAAGGAATCATTAGTAGTCTTCTTATAACTACAAATGAGTATCTGGGTTGTTATTATTTGATTGCTAGAACAGTCCAGTGGGAGGCTGTCTTGGAGAAACGTATGTGGTCCTACAGCTGGTGGGACCTTCCACAGCTCATCTAACTTAAGAAAAGTACATTCACAAAGCAGTAAAGGCATTCAGCCTGGCTTAATCCCAGCTAGAGATAGGAACTGCAAAGTCATCAATACCATGACTGTCATTCAACAAGTATTTCCTTGCAGTCTACTTATTTGCTTCTGAGCAAGCCTGGAAATGCCTCGTCTTCACAGTGGTCTTGAATCCTGCTTAAGCCCTGCCTACGCTTCCAGCTCGCTATCCCTCTTCTTAGCTCACCTACAGAGCCTGGTCCAGGAGGGAGCCTTGGAGGATGCCCAACGCACAGGACGTTGGCCACAACCAGGCTCAGCTTCAGCACCAGTAGTTACATGGGGGAAACATTGCCAAGGGCTCAAAAAATAATTATCTCATTTCCTTCTCACCTGCAGGGTCAAACCACACACCACAGATGAATGTTGCAACCAATCAGACATGAAAAGTATGTGGAGAAAGCAATTCTCATCACTTGCCTTCTGAGCACTGATGCTTTTCAAGCAATTACAACTCACATCCTTCCTCAGCCAGGCATGTGCCCTAACCACTAGACAGTCATGATTCTTTTTTGCTCGTTCCCTGTAGCTTGATGAATCTTTAATTCTTTCATTAAAACTGGATCAGCTTCAGCAAGAAGACTTGTCATAGCTTCCCATTTTTGTGTCTAAATTTATTACCTCTAATCTATTGCTTGCAGCTTTTTACTGCTTTTAGCTTCTTCCTTAAAGAAGTTTTGCTGACATGATTGTGTTGGCTGTTCATTTGCCCGTCTGGCCTTAGATACTAGTATCTGGATCTGTTGACCAATTTTAATGAGCTTCTAAAAAATACAGAAGTTTTGTAGATTATTGAGTACTGACAAGCATTATAAAGATGAACAGGTGGATAGAGAGAACAAGATAAATGAATCTGAGTGAAGGAAGAGGAGGCAGGACTCAAGTGTTAGCCTTTCAGCTTAGAAGTTGTGGGATTGCTTCACGTTGCAACCAGTCTACAGCTTCCCTTTGCTGCATCTGTGCAATTATATCATCACACTTGGTCGTGAGGAGAGTAACACAGTGAATTTCAAATTCCAGCAGTTCAGGAAAAGAGGGTGAGTTTCTTCTGATGAAGGAAACTCTCTTTTTCTTCAGAATTATTTGCCACAGGAAGTTAAAGGAGATGTTCTTGGTTCTCATCTGTCTGCTGCTTGTGTCCTGTTCTTAATTATTTATAAATTAATGCCATTTTTTAAGGTTGTTGATAACAACAGTGACTCAGTAAATGTTATATCTATGACCTGTTAGCAGGGAAAAAAAAAACAAACCAGCCGGATTTTCTGACCTTGGTTTATTGGTACTTTCCTTCTCTTTGGAAAAAACCTAAAAATTATTAGAAAAAACATGGTGGACTTGGAAATATTATGTATTTATTGTAGGAGGTACCGTAAGTGACATTTTGAAGAGAATAATAAAATTTTTATGTTTCACACTTGATCCCTGGAGTAGAACTAAGGAGGAAAGAAGAAAGGAAGGCACGCAGGCAGGAAGGAAAACATTGCTTGGGACAGGGAAGTTAAATGCTAAATTGGGGGCAATATTAATCTTCCTTCAGTTGAACTTTGTTGAGGTACCTAATTGAGATTTTTTTTTCTCTTGTCACTTGTGATGAACACTGAGCACCTTAGGAGGTCTTTCCAGGATCCAAAAAATGTGGTTAAATACCTGATTTGGGGAGGAAATGTTAAATATCTTCATCCAAATTTTGGTCATGTTTTCCCAAATTCCTTGAAATGTATAATGATTTAATTTTCTCTTCTCTGTTTGTATCTCACATCAGGAGCTGGAGTTTAACAGCTCATTTTCTCCCATAGAGATGGTCAATTTGTTTAATTTTCCTTTACTATTCCAGGTATTCTATATGGTGGATTTTGCCCATTTTCATTTATCCAACGTCATGGCTATCTTGCCTTTCTGATTCTTAAATTATACTAAATATATATGCATCCTGCTAAAAAAAAAAAATTAATTTAATTGTTAAGCAAATTCGCAGTGAGAGGATGAATCAGTCATTTCAAATGTGAGTTTATTTATAAATTGTTGGTTCAGTCACTTGGAAAGGTGGTTGAAGCCTGGTCTGACTGAGAACCTCAATCTGGCTCTCAGTAATGATGCTGTGCTGTTTGTTAATGCACTGTCCCTAATAAGTATGTAGTGTAATTGAACTAGTTTAAAATGTGATAACCTAGATCTCAAAAGCAAAATATTGCTTCCAATCAAAATTTATTTTTATTGAATGCAAAAGACTGTTTGAGATACCTGGTAGTTGAAACAAAGCATAAATACAGCTGAGGAAGAGCAGAATTCTCCCTGAAGAGAACTATCAACTATCCTTCGCATTCATTACTTTTTATAAAATATAGGATCCAAACTTACTGTAACCCTGCCATTTAGTAACATAAAAATTAATCTTGTTTTTATTTGGGAAGTAAAAAACACCTCACTATGAATAATTCATCTCAGTAGGAGTCTTCATTCTGAAACTAAAAGGAACTAACAGTTCTTGACATTTGACATGAACTTTGTCTCTTACATTTCCATAGTAATGGTGTTCACAATGAGCCATTATCTCCACAGATGATTTCATCCATATTATCTCAACTCACAGAATGAAACAGAAAACAAAACCAAAATCTTTGAAGGGATCTTGAAGTGAACTTGTTTAACACAATAAATGCTAGAATTTTCAGCTGCTGAAGGACAGTTTAATTCCTAGATAAACCAGAAGCTTTGCTATTCTTTACAATTCAGGACAGATTCTGATGCCTCCTCATGCTGGCCTGACTATTCAGAACAATACGTGGGTTCACTTTCTTCCTTTGATGAATATAATGTGATTCAGCATGAGGATACTTTCCTAACATTCCATAATCTGGTGGATATCAAATAAAAGAAGGCAATACACTGTAGTAGATGAAACAACTGGTGACTACATTTTGAAAAGAGTAAAATTGAGTCTATGCAATCAAATACAATATATTGATATCAAAAAAGTAGGTGTTTCTTACACTGTGTAAGTAAGAGAAGGGATGAATAAGTTATTCTGTTAGCTTACTGATAGAGGGCTGGATTTTCTTTCTTTTCTATTTTTGACACACTGGTTCAAACTTCATTATCCGCCCAAGTAATTCTTATATCTTCAATTAGGTTTTTTACTGAATTTTCTGGGACTTTCACCATCTGGGAACAATGTCTAGCTAGGATGTAACACAGTTTCTTTTTTCATCCATCCCAAGGAGACTATTAAAGTGCAGTTATGCACATAAAAGAAGAGGTAGGGAAGTGTGAATGCCCTGCTGGAAGGGAAATCCATCCATCTATACCAGGAGAAAACATGCAGAGACAAAAAGAAAACATTTATTGGGAAAAAAATAGACCAATGTCCATTTCTGAACAATTTTTTTTCAAAGACCTTTGGACACCAGAGCTGGAAAATGCCACTAAGTTGGGGAATGTACAACTTGTAAAATGACAAAGAAGAAAAGAAACTGCAAAAAAGCAAAATCAAAGCTACATCGCTTCCCATTTTTAATGTCGTTGAAGGAAGCTTAGTTCACTGAGGATATGAAATAATTAACTAAATGGATGATGTATTCAATGTGATTTTATTCTGTAAAAGGGGGAGAAAAGCAGACGAGGCAGAGCAGGAAGGCTCAAAGCATTCTCTGGGAGTACTGAGGGCAGCTGCTATAGAAGTAACACCTGCTCTGCCTCCTGGCTCCCGTAGATTGCTTGGGACCTTCACATCTGCTACTGCCCCTGCCACTTAATGATAAGCCTATCATTACTAGCTTATCTCCTTGGGGAAGGAAGAAAATCTAGCACTCGTTTCTTTGTCAGAGCCAGTGGTTACAGAGGCAGCACCAGAGTGTGAACCAGCAAGGGGGCAATTATGCCACGTGCAGGGGGTTTGCTGAGCCATGGAAGGAGATGGTAATTGTAATTTCATAGAGCAAATAGGTTATTAGCAAAAGAAAGTGGATTGTGGAATCTGGAGAAGTAAAAAGAAAAAAAAACTTTTATTTTATTTGCCCAGCTAGACCATGACATAGGGGTTATTCTTGCATTAAGTCCCTGAATATTAAGAAGAGATCAAAAAGAACATCCCAGAAAGGTAGGTTAAAGTAGCACCAAGAAATATTAGCAAGACTATGGATATGCAGGTCTGACTTCTATATTAGACTAATAGGATAAATTACCAATTGGCTAAATTACTAAAATGCATTGCAAAGAATAAAATTAATAATCAAGTGTTTCACTATGGTACAGTGGAAAAGAGTTAAAACGATTTTGTAGAAATGTTATTTCTCACACATCCATCTCTATTCAACCAGTTGTCAAAAAACCCAAAAGCAAAATGCCCCAAACAAACAAACAATTCAAAACAAAAGCTGTTTTGGTTTCTATAGTACAGTTGGAATTAAAAAAAAAAAAACAAACCAACAAAAAACCTCACAAACCTACTTGATTGAGGGTATAAAAAAAAGTGTCAGAAATGAGGGAGAAAGAATAGTAACTGTTCCAGGATTTGAGAAAAAGAGCCAACTTTTCACAGTTGTCACCAAAGGAAACAGTCCAAGACTTGTGTTGTTTGAAATATTTGTAAGTGATCCACAAAAGGGAACAAGTAGAAGCGACAAAATTTGCAGATGACAGGGAATGATTCCGGACATTCCAAACTGAAATACATTGTGAAAAGTTGCAGAAGGTTTTTCACAAGGCTGAGTGACAAGGAGATACAATCACAGATGGAAGACATGTCTTGTTAAATGCAAAGCAATACACACAGGAGAGAAATTCTCACTGCACATAAATAGAGGTGACCTCTAAAGTAGCTCTTCCCAGTCTGAAAAGGGATCTAAGAGCCGCTGTTCCTGGCTCTTCAGAAATCCTGCTCAGCAATTAAGAGCTGTCGTAAAGGCAAATAGAGCATCGCTGTTAAACAAATAGAGCATTGCTGTTAAAAACAGTAGAGAATAAACCACGACTAACATTAAGCCAAAGTAAAATGAAAATAAAATACTGTGCCTGCATCTCTGTGCCTGTAAAAAAAATCCTTTTCTCCACCTGAAAAAGGATATAAAATGAAAAAAAAAGACAGGTAAGAGCAAAGTCATGAAGACCCTTCTCTATAAAGAACCAGCAACGAGTTTAGAACTCTTCAGATGGGAAAACTGAGGAAGAGTATTGTAGAAGCATACAAAATTATGAGTTTGTAGTGAGTCTGGCTGAGCTGATTTTCCCCATAGCAGCCCTCACGGTGTAGTGTTTTGTGCTGGGAGTGAGAAGGGTGTTGATAACACCCCCGTGTTGTGACTGCTCCTGAGCAGGGCTCACACAGCATCAGGGCTCTTCCCAACAGTCCCCCCCAGTGGGATGCAGTGGGCGAGATCTTGGGATGGGACACAACCAGGACAGCTGACCCCAACTGACCAAAGGGATACTCCAGACCATATGATGTTAGCTCAGCTATAAAGCTGGGGAGAAGGAGGAGTAAGGGGAGGCTGTTCCGTTGTCCTCCAGAGCAACCACTGCGCGTCTTGGAGCCCTGCTTCCCAGGAAGTGGCCAAACATCACCTACTGATGGGAAGTAGAGAATAAATCTTTGTTTTCCTTTGCTTCCGTGTGCGGATTTGCTTGGTTTTGCTTCTATTATTATTAAACTGCTTTTTGTTTCTCATCTTATTTTCCTCCCCGTTTTTTGCTCTGCTGAGGAGGGAGAGGGAAAAAAAGGGGGGTTGATAGAGCGGCTTGGTGGGCACCTGGCGCCCAGCCAAGGTTAACCCACCACAGAGTTGCATGAAGAAAGATAATTAGGAATGGTCAGGAGAAAGTTCTTGCTTTATTGCCTCTAAGAAACAGAAAAACAAATAAGCTAGTCTGAAAACAAACAAAATGAAGCAGTTTTTCATCCTGTATATGATTGCACTGTAGAATTCAATGCCACCAGATTGTCAGAAGGTCAGACACATAAATGGATTCAAAAGCAGACACATTTGTGGAAGAAAGTTCCCTTGGCAGCTGTTAAACACAATGCTATAAATCCCTCCTGCAGCACAGATTACAACAGATGAGAGAAGGTGGGAAGGCTTGAGGGACATACCACACTGAACACTACTTCGGTGTCTGAGAAGGTATTTTATGCATCAGTTTAGAACCACAAGCCAGTTGCAAAACTTTCAGCTCTTTCACCACTTGTAAAGCCTAAACACGGGTGTCACAGAATTTCTGAAATACTGTCCTGTGTCTTTAAAGTAATAGCCCCCTGCACAATTATTCATGGTTGGTTTGTTTACTTATTTAAGGTGTGTGAAAACAGCCTTTAAATGGCAAAGGGACGCAACAGATGCTTTTCAAATCCATTAAACTCCATGCACCAAATTCTGCTTCTCAGCATGGTGCCAATGGCCTGGAACTGAAAGTAAACCATTTTGCCGTAAGTTATTTTCTTTCTATTTCAATTAATTGATTAGATGTGTTAGACACTAAAAAGCTCTCCTGGCAAAACATGTATTCCAGTTTCACTATCTGCTGCTATCGAATTAACCTATCCAAATATCTACCTATAGGTTTTCTTTCACGTGTATCTGAAAAGCTTTAAAATGACAGTGAGTATTGCTGCTTTCCCTGGCCTACCCTTTCTGACTGCTTGGGTGGACATTAATCCTGTACTTCATCGCAGCCAGACAGAAGTTAAGTTGACAAAACAAGTTCTCCATGTATTTTGCAACATAAAAATGCAATGCCTAGAACCTTGTGTCTCCCACAAGTACTTGTAAACTGGGATTTAATACCCTCTTAACTGCCTTTCACTAGTCTAAACATGTTCCACTCTTGAATCCCTTCCTTGTAAGAGTCCTGCTGTTTGGAGGAAGCTGGGACATCGTTTAGATAAGCAGGCAAATGCTCATAATGTTGTCTCAGCAAACTTTCTATTAGTCTTTGGAAAGTTGCCAGATTCCAATTTAAAGTAAAGAGCACCAGACTGAGATGAGGGGGGTAGAGAAGGGAATTAAAAAGACTAATTCAGCTGTGACCATAAAAGTAGGTCTGACCTAGGATTTAGTTTTGGCAAGGTCCTCCTAATAGACCTTCCTTAAGCAGGGTAAGGAGGAGTGGTTTAGTTCAACATGTCCAAGGCATAAAATATCTAAGCACTGGAGTTACTGATTATATGTACCAGGCACAGGGAAGCACTGATACAGTAGGTGCAGCACGTGTTTTGTATGTGATACACGGCAGTCACACACTTGAGTACTTTCTCTATTGCAGTCAATTTTGCATACAACAAATGTTCCCTACCAGCTCTCATTTCTGTTCTTCCCCCTCATTCCCACCCCCCGTCATTCCAGGAATAAATGTTCGATTACTTCTTTATTCTTTAGCAAGCTAAAGCAGATTCCTCTTTTTTTTTTTTTTTTTTCTGGGCAGCATTTTTTTTATTTTGGCTAGTGTAAGCAGGAATGCTGCAAAATATTATATTCATCCTAAATCTGCTTTCTTAGTATTTAAATTTGCAGCAAATCAACCCTTGGCTTCAGACTACCTCATAAAGGTTTCAAGACATACACAGCTGGCTATATACAACCATAAACTCCATGTTTTCTAACAGCAAAGGTCTTGGCTAACCTCTTTTTCAACTTCATTCCAAAGTGCCTATTAATTTAGACGATTCAGATCTGTAGCTTTCCATTCTCCTTGGAAATAGTATAACTGTTTTCTAAATTGTAGCCAAACTGCTTTCATCATTACTTATGGCTCTTGTCACCAGCACTAGGAACTGGTGTTCCAAGAAAGAAATCCCAGATACCATTGAAATGAATGGGTCTGATCCTGTTCTAAGTTAAGGCAAAGGGAGTTTGGTTCCAACACAGCAAATCAGAGGTGCTCAGAACATCAGAGGCATTGAGGTTTGGCCTCTAATTTGGTGTGACCTTCTCTCACTTCTTTCAGCTGTTTCACAAATGGAATCTCAGCTGGTAATTACTGAATGGCTCAGTCCTTTTATATTCATTTATCTCTCTCTCCCATTTCAAAATGGAATCGATTGTTGCCAAATGCTGTAGAGCTGTTTGGAGTAAGACTCTTGGCATTAACAATCCTGGCAGTCCTGTTAGATTTGTTTAGTTTCCCTTCTAATCTCTGTACCCAATCCCAGCTTCACAATTTGCCAATCCAGAAACTTCAAAAAAACTAAAAAAAAAAAAAACAACAAACCCCAACAGTGAAATGGTTTGATTTCCTTAACTTTGATATAATTTTTTTCATTCTGACCCATTTACTTTTTTTTTTTTTTCCTAACTGGTTAAACTACCTGTGTTGTCTATGGTCCATCCTGCCCACACCTCTTTCATGTGTCACCAAGCACACACTGTGTGAGGCAGCAGAGAGGCTTGGACATACTGGTCCTCTTTGTGCCTGCAAATCCCCAGGATAGGAAGGCCATGTGAAATCAAGGGCTCTAGGCAAGAGTTTAACTCCTCTGACACCTTCCTTGAGAAAGACCTGGCACTGAGATTGAAGCACTGGCATCTACTAGGGTCCGATGTTCCCAAGTGAAACTGCTGCAAGGAAAAATGATGAGGACGAAAGACGTGGCTGGACAAATCACAAGGCCTACAGACTTAACTGCACAACATGGATAACATTAGAAATTTGTCCTTCTTACAGAGGTGTCGTATGTTTTAATTGTTTCAAAAGCACAATTCAATTACTGCTTTATTAAGCAATCTATTTTGAATAGGTTTGTATCTTATTGGGTGGCTTCATTATGTAAATATGCATAATTTTTCTCCAGAAAGAAAAGAACAAAAATCCAAACAAAACACAAGTAAAGATTTTTGCATTAAACTGTTAGAAAATTTGGGATTAATTCTGATAGCTTTTGAGATGGCTGTTTCTGTTTATCTGGATGAGTATTCAGCTCTCTGGAAATCTGTGCAAGATCTCTGCCAATCTAGGATTTAGCAAGATTAACCTCCTTTCAGGCCAACATTACTTGAGATTGACAGCTCCTTTTTATCTCTCAGTTATTACTGCCTTTTAATAGAAGCTTTCTCAAACAAAAAATAATGGTTTATTTTAATCCCAATTCAGGAAAAGTTAACTTTATACACTCATTCAAGTTCCACTGGGATCTAATCACATTCCTAAAAGCTATTCTGAGTAGAAATCCTGAGTCGTGGCCTTCATAAATATTTTATACACTAAATGCAGTCTTCCAATCTGTTTAAGAACATAAGGAAACAGCAGCATTGAAATCTCAAATAGTACCATTTTGCAGTTTAACATTGTAACATGGCAAATAAATATCACGGGTGGATTTTACTTCAATTGCATCCTCTTTTCTTGCCACTAATAATTCACACCTGAATTGGATTTTAAGAATATGTAAGTGTTGAAGTAATTTTCTGAGCTCATTTCTGAGCTAAAGGCTATTCAGTTCTGTCCGGTTCTTTTGCTGACAAGCTCTTTTGATTTTACTATTTTCATTTAGCTTGTCCAACTAGGAACAGCCATGACCTAAGCAAGTTGATATTCCACAGTTCCAAAGAGAAGTCATGATTCAGGAGACATGTCAGTAGCTACTGGAAAGTAGACCTATATATGTTGAAGAACCAGAAAACCAAAGGATCCAGAGCAGTAAAGCAAGCAAGACAGGAAGATCTAGGCGGGATTTTATGTCTTTCTGATTTGTACATATCTCACACTATCAAGTAAACGTACAGAAGATATCTCGCATCTGTGGCACTTCCCTCATCCATTTCAACTCAGACTCCTTCCAGGCTCTGCTGCTATTGCTTCATAGTAACTCTGATTTTTTTTCCTCTTTTCCTTTTCCTTTTTTTTTTTTTTTCTCCTCTTCCTTTTTTTTCCCCCTTGAGATACCAACAGCAATAATAGTAGGTAGAACAGATAGAACATGGTTAAGCTCATCTCCATTTTGGCTATCTTGTTACCCAATAATTTTTTATGAGTATATATAAAAAAATACATTTTATATTATACTTGTTGCTTGAGGAAGAAAGGAGAGGTGACCTCTCATGTTGGGAGAAGTTTGATTTCTGGCATAACTTCAATGGTCTTCTTTGGTCCTTCATGACCTCAGGCACACTGTGTGCCTTTAACTCAGTCTTGTGGCTGTTTCATGCATTTATTACATTTTCTGCAGTAGTTGCCAAAATCGTTTTCTGTCAGCTGTCTGAATGCTGATAGACAGTAGTTTGAAATACAAAGAAGAAAATTAGATAAAGTAGTTTACAGGTTATTAATTTTCTACACAATTAAGCTAAAAAACCTTCTAAACACTCGTAACACTACTTTCCAGCATCTATAATTAAGTAATGTTCAATGTAGATTGATTTCTTCCATTACTTGAACAGTTTAGTACTGGAGTGTGATGCTTTGGTTAAGTAACATTGAACTTCAGGTTCTTCTAGTGATTACAGCTGTTGCACTTTTTTTTGATTCCTGTTTTTAAAATATTTTTTAAAATATTGTCTCCTTTTGTTTTTAAATCTTAGCCTGGCTTTCTGCCTAGTGTGACAGCTGTCTCATTTGTCACATGGAAAAGAGTATATACAATACGTATAGACATGTATGTGTGTCCCTTAGCGTGCTTTACAGTACTGGTCTTACCTCCAATTTTATAGCAAATACATGGGGGACAAAAACTTTAGCGAAGGAATTTACAGCCTACATAGCATGTAAAAGGAATGGAAATAGGTAATTAAAGAAATCACGTAAGAAAGACATCAGCTTTGATGTATGATGTATGAAAGCTGAGTAATTACTGTATTGAAAGAAATATTTTTAAATATTCACACAAAATTCAAGTCCACATGAAAACGTCTAGGTCTGATTGTCTTCCCATGTTGCCTTACTTTAAATGATGATTTGCTGTTCTGACACTACAAGAGTGGTATTGGGCAGAACTTCATCTACTTGTTTGGTGAAATGAGTACTGAGTCCTGCAACGGTTTCTATTCTTTGATTCCTGTAACCAGATGAGGAAGGTAATAAATAGGTAAAGGTGATTAGATTAAAAATGGCATTGAGAAGCAGTAAAATCCAGAATTATATGAATAATTTCACAGCCAATGCAGATGTCAAATTTTATCAGCTAGCCTTGTGTAAAATGGAAATAGCATCTTTTGACAAGTCAAGCAGCATAGATGGGCTAAGAGGGCAATTTCTCCATTCTGTTGTGTAAATACTCTAGGGAAGCAAAATGATAGGGAAAAAAAACAACTGCAGGGAACTTCATAAACTTAAATCCAGGATACAGTTAATCTCTATTATTGTTGTTTAAAAGTTCTAAGTTCATGTTAGGAATTGGGTTCCCTCGGTGAACGGTCCATCGCACACTAATACAGATCTCTTGCATAGGCTGGGTGCTTTTTTCTTTCAGGGTTCTTTATATTTTTTCCAATGGTTATAAAGGAAATGTAGGCTTACTAGCTCAGATTTACACATCTAACTTTCAGAAGACTCCAGGTTAGATTAATTTCTCCATTTACTCTTTAAAATCCATTTCTGGGTAACTCAGAGTAATTATAACTGTAGTTGAACTCTGACCATGAGAGTATTTATTGATAGAGAAAGAGAAAGCAAAACCACACCATTACTTGCTTTACTTACTTTCTTGATGTGTGTTTCTACTTCCCAGTAGATGCTTCTATAATATCATACAGCCATAAGTGCTAAGGGATTGGCTGCTCTGTTAAGGGAAAAATCCTGCTTTGTATCCCTCCATCCTAGGCTGTTTCATGAATCATATCACCATTACTTCTGTGTACCCCAGAATTCCGGTTTTATCTATCCTCTCAACATCTGAGAGGAGACCTCATTGCCCTCTACAACTACCTAAAAGGAGGTTATAGCGAGGCTGGTGTTGGTCTCTTCTCTCAAATTAGTGATGATAGGAGGAGGGCAAATGGCCTCAAGTTGCATCAGGGGCGGTTTAGATTGGATGTTAGGAAGAAATTCTTCTCTGAGAGGGTAGTTGGGCACTGGAACAGACTGCCGAGGGAAGTGGTGGAGTCACCATCCCTGGAGGTGTTTGAAGAACGACTAGATGCGGTGCTTGAGGATATGGTGTAGTGGTTAGAGAGATGCTAGGAGAAAGGTTGGACTTGATGACCCTGGAGG
>JAVSBS010009592.1:2591-23339 GCA_033124195.1 Coracias cyanogaster
CTGTCCAGATCCCGCTGCAGAGCCTTCCTGCCCTCAAGCAGATCGACACTTGTGCTTAATTTTGTGTCATCTGCAAACTTACTGAGGGTGCATTCGATCCCCTCGTCCAGGTCATTGTCCTCAGTATGCTCTGCAGGCTCTCTGGCAAGGCACCTGTAGCACCTGTATAACGTGTGCCTACAAGCTGGGGCACAGAGGCTGCCACTGTGCAGATATCTCTGGACCAAAGTTTACCTTCTCCTTGCTGTGAGTTGATAGCAGGGCTATAGTGTGGTAGAGCCCTCACTTCCTCTCACTGTTGCTCCCAGTTCCCAGTATAATCATTCCAAGGGAGTATCTGCTAAACATCCTCTCCAGGAAAGTTTGTGCTAGGGGACATTGACCCTGGGGTAGAGTCCACTATGACAGTGTACATCTGTCCCAGATGCCTGCATTGCAGAATGACTTTGGAGACTGGAAGCTTTTCTGTGGTAGAGCTTCCTTAGTGAACTGGAAATAATTCAGCCTAGCTGGGCATTAACTCAGACCTGTACTCCATTGGAGTGCTTGATGATGCTGGTTCCAGAAGCAGGGTGGGGTCTACTGCTAGCTGCCTCCAGACACTAGGCTGGTTAAATAGTGCTTTTGGTTAGATTCTGAACTAGCAGGTGTAGCATATGACAGGAGGATCCTCAGTCCATGGTGAGAATGGACAAGGCCAGTATTCTGACAGCATGTTGAGCAGCCTGTTTGGGTACTGTCATATCATGCTGGATAACTTCAACATTATCAGTGCTTTCAACTGCAAGTCAGGCTCCTTTGGGGGCTTTTGAATGGTTGCTGCACTAGCAGGTCCTGTGGAAGTAATACTCCATGCATCTGTTACGGTGTCTTCCAGCTGTGAGTCACTCCTTCCTAGGCTTTAGGTTTTGCTCCTGCTCACTGTGTTGAGTTGGCAGTGTACCTCAGCTCATTTAGGGTGGGAGACATTTGTCGTCTTTAGCACAGAAGGCAGCTTTGGTCCCAGAGTCAGAGATGTGAGGCAGGCCAAAGGCACAATGACCTGTGTTTCTAATCTCAGGAAAAAGACTGCTGTGTAGTTTCTACCTCCATTGCCAGATTTAACATTGTGTTCCTGCCCTGTTCTGGAAACTTTTGAGTGACCTCATCTTTGCCTGTCTAACAAGAGACCTAAAATGTCATACTGCCAAAGGCATCTTCCCCAGCATGTTGCAACAGGATTGCTAATTGCACTGGGACAGGGGGAGGCATTGCCTAGGTCTTGGATGCAAGCTGATACAGCTTGAAGTTTTATTCTCATTTTCCCCTCAGCCACACATATTTCTGCATATTTTCCCTTGAGGTTTGGAGATGCAGAATGCACGCAGCTGAGGGGTTTTTCATCGCTTTCACACCTCCCTCCCTCCTTTCTCCCCTGGCGAATTGCTTCCCTGGCTTGCCAGCAATGAAGAGTGAACCTGTATCGTGGCCTTGGTGTATGCAAAGTCATGCTATTAAGTATCAGAAGGCTGCTGCTAGTTGGTGGCAAATGCTACTGACTTGCCAACAGTTCTTATGGGTACTTGAAAAGCAGACAGTGCTGTCCGGAAGGTGAAGCAAGGCAGGAGCTTGACTTTCATTGTATGAATGACTCTCCAAAGAAACTTCCATTTTTCTGTGGTCCTGGGACATCAACACTCCTAAGCAAAATACAGTGGGGGAAGACCCATTCTATGCACTACACTGCAGCCCAGAGAGTGATTCTAATATACCTCACTGAGCATGGTTGCCTCTGAAAACTAGGTGCTGTGCATGATCTAGCAGCAGAGGAGGATTTGTCTTTAGCACAACTTCAGCAGCATGACCACAGTGCTCCTGAAGGCATAGCCTCTGAGGCCTTTGTGATCTATGGCCATCTTTCAGCATGGTGACATGAACTGGTGATTGTGCATTGGCTATTCATGTTATAATCTGGCCTATTGATGTGAAGTGATGGTGGTGGAAGTCCTCATTTCACTCACGGGGCTGTCAGCCAAGGTAACTTGCTGGTCTTGCTGGTGATCTCTGGCAGAGAGGTGTGCAGTGAGCAGGATCTGGGAACATTTTCATTCAACTTAGTATGAGTCAAAGTGATAAGATGTGCCCATGTTTTTCAGCTTCACTGCATCTGGTATATTCTTAAGCCTTTCAGGCTTGCAACTCCTGTAGAGCAGCTAGCGAACACATGGCAGCATCTGCATCCTCCTCATACCCAGCATGGAGGCAAATGCTGGTTGTGTGACTGGACCCTGCAAGCTCGTGTCAAGCTGTATGTCCTACATGGACTTTTTCATGGATGCAGGGCAGGGAGCTGAGTGTGCTACTTGGAAAAACATCAGTGAGCCATCAAAAATGAAATCAGAGTGATCCATTGCCAAAATAATTACTTGGTCCTGGAAATATGAAGAAACTCTAAAAGAGCCTCTGTAGTCAAAACATTGTTCCACTGGCTGGTTCCCTGATAGAGGACAGAAAAATGGAGCATACGTTTTAATTAGTGTTGGGAGCTTGCTGCATTGCGATCAAAGGAGAAAGCCGTTTGCTGAATCAAGCTAAGATCAAAGTGTCCTATGTACAGGAAGGGCCCATTCCTCTTTCCGCTGACAGCGGTGTACCCTGCTCTTCCTCCAGGCATTCTGCTTACAGGGATGCTTAATTACTAAGTAAGGAGGAGACAGTGCATACAAGAGAGGGTGTACTGGCCACTGTAATCCGATTCTAAGAGGCCTTTGGTGGTCGTCAATTCTTGTTGTCTCTCACAAGTCATTAAACTTCTGTGAGCGCTTAGAAAAATATCTGGATTGTGTATCTTTGCAAAAGAAGACCCTTTACAACATTCTTTGCTTGGTTTTTCTGACCTCTTTTGTGTCATTTGTAGACTGGGCTGTATGTGTGTTCATATATCTATATTTGCATTTATATCTACCCAAGGGAATTCAAGTCCTTATTCCTTAGGCTGCATTGAAAAATCCTTATCCCAATAGATATGCTAAATTTGAAATCTCTTCCTCCCTCTCTCCCCTGCCACCCTCCTTTTGCATTAATGCAAAGGCACATTTTTGCATCTCCTAATTTTGAAATGTTTAAGTATGTATCATTTGGTTGACTTTTCGTACTAAGTGTCTTTCTGGGCATACAGGTTTGTACACGTATATTTCTTCGTGTGCATCCACCTGTGTTTTGGGCCATGAGTACTGGTGTGGAAGGATTCAGTCACGTAGATACTTACATCAATGGGCAAGTGTATGTGTAAGTGTGTTACATTTTCTAGTAGTCTTGAGATACAAAGAAGATGCTGGAGGAGGATTTGGTCTTTGCTCTTTCAGCTGTCTTCCTGGGAGATGAGTCACGTTGTAGTAATGACCCCCAGTGCCCTGTTAACGCACCAGCCTACCTCCCTGTTTATGGTGGTGGAAGACTACTTTGGTCTCCTGACTCTCCTGTCACCTTGTTTAAGCTTACTTGTCAGAAGCAGTTGTGTGTTTTCCCCAGCTGTAGCCCTGCAGGTGCCACTTAGCTTAACAAAATGAGTCCTTATCTTTAAGTGCCACCTGTCTTGTATGCATCCCAGGCCAGAGATCAGCTGACAGGCCCTGGGATGCATGAGGGAAAGGCAAGTCTGAGGAGCTGGCTTGCCTGGTGGTTTAACAAGACAAACAGGATAGCATGGCATCACGTGGAGGGTGCTCACCTTGCATGCCAAGTTCAAAACAGCTCCTTTTGGCAAGAGAAATGGACGTGGACCTCAGCTCTTTCTTAGTACCCCCGCCTCCCCCCAGAAAACTACTCCATGGCATTCAAATTAAAAGGGATATTACAGTTCCGTGAAAGGCAGAAGAGATTATAGGGACTGTGGGGTGCTGCAGGGCAAGGGTGGGGTACTGGCAGAGCAAGGGAATATTGTGTATTTTCTTTCCTTTTTTTAAAATTGTTCATAAGTAGATTGGGAAGTTCTCAAGTATACTGAAAAATATTTTTACAGTGAAGAAATTATGCATGTTCTGTTTCGGTGTTTACATTATTCTGCAGGATGTTTGCAATCAACTAATAGTAAATATTAGGAGTATCAAGAGGGTGGTTAGGTATGAAAATCACATCATCTTGATGATTGAGTGATTGATGTAGCTAACTCTGCAATGCAAAGTGTAAACTCTAACTTTTCCAATAAATGTACTATTAATGAATACTCACATGAAGTATTACTTTTCTAAATGACAAGAATTTGACTGTGTGGGTTCTTCTTGGAGAGTATAAGGGATGGGGCTGAAGAACACAGATATGTTGCTATTCCAAGTCAGATCAGTAATTGGTTTTCCTCTCATGGAGAGCATCTCTTTAAATCTATGCTGAACATGGCAGAAGAGCTTTCTGCACCATGTTGGAGGGAGAGGTTAATCCAATAGAAGTCTAAATTATTGTGACTGCCTGCATACTATTCAGCACATGGGTGATGCTAGACTGGATAAGTAGTCATGGCAAGGTAGCCTTCAAATTTAGGACTGCAGAAATGATCCCTTGTCAGAGTCATCTTCAGTAAGAGACATCTCCAAAGTTGACATGGATCACTTCGGGGTTTGGGGCAACTGCCACTACCTGGCCAGCCATAAGCAAATGAGGAGTCCAAAATCATTCCCAGTCCATTGACCACAGGTGCAACAGGAAGGCAGATGCCTTGTAATAAAGGTGATGCTTATTACTGGTTCTTTAAATTATTTACTTTTGCTTGCTGCTGACAGCCCTGCATAGGACAAATTGATGGATTAAGATTTCACCAGCTGTTCCTCATGCAGGCATCTAATTCTCTGAGGTGTTAGCACCAGAGATGAACTGCTTCCCTAGGAATTTCCAGAATGTTCCATATTTTTAAATATGTGCCAAGCCTGTGAGGAAGGTCAGACTTAGGAGTTTTTTTTCTGCTAAGAAAGAAACTCATGAATTTCGCTTGGAGAGATTAAAATGGCATTTTGTCTGGCTCTGTTCTGAAGCACTTCTGAGTATCCCTGAACTACCTGGGGCTTTGGAGGTGGAAGACAGGGAGAAGGGAACAGAAGTCCAGAAGAGGTTGCTGAGGATTTGCAGGATCCTGGAGTATTGCAGCTCCAGAGCAGTCAGTCCCAACTCAGGAACTCATCATAGGCTGTCCAGGGTGCTAGAAACTTTGAATCTGTGGCAGCTGAAGCTCAGTGCTTCCAGGCTCTGAGCACCCCATCTCTCTATCAGGTTAGTCTAGGGAGGATCACAGCTAACAAGCATTCAGGACACCATTCACTTTTCTTTCAGAAATTAGCCTGCTTGATCTCTTTGTGGTTCAGATAGAAACCTGTTCTCATGAAGCGTTTCACCATCAGCAAACTAGTGTCTCTTGGAAGAAAGTAGAAACTTTGCTGGCAGCCCTTCCTGGAGTCAGCAAGAGAATAAGGTGGTCTACACCTGGGTGCTAGAGATGTTCTGATATTGCTTTGCAGCTTGGAAACTCCTTATCTTCTCCTCCAGCAGCCTCCCACATGCTTGGAACAAGAAGGCAATAAGCTGTTTTATGTAGAGAGGTTTTTTTGTAGTCAGTATTTTTATTTCACGGGGACAAATGGTTTAAAGAATTTTAGTGCTACTCAAAATGGTGGTGGTGACTCCTTGGTTAGTTTTGCCTGACAAGATTTTGGCAGAAGGAACAGAAATGTTTCCCTGTGTGACTTGCAGCCTAAAAATTGCAGCCTTGAGCTGCTCCGCTGGGAAGCTGGGACTTCGCAGACTTTGAGCCCTGCGCAGCCTGTGTGGAATGCAAAGAAATGAATGGTGGTAATGCTGGAAAATAAATGAGATTTGATGAGATCCTCCATTATCAGTAGTCATTTATCACCAGCTAGACAGAAATACCTGGACTGAAAAATATTTAGATTTTTAACCCTTTAGATTAAAAATAGCACTAAAACTTTTCTGACCATGCTGGATTTTATGAGGCAGAGAAGTAGGGGGAGAACTGTGTTTCTCCTTACCTCCTAGTGAAGACTTTTTAGAATGCAGTTTCCTTTTCTGTTTAAGCAATGTTGGATATCATTAAGATTGATGGATTTGAAAACACATTTTATTATCTCTTAGACACAGGTTGGATGCTCTTAAGACTCTTCCCTTGTTGCCAAAACAAACCTTGTTGTTTTCAGAGGCACTGAAACTAGAATGCTCTCACTTAAAAGGGCCACCTATCTGCATTTGCTTGTGAAAAAGTCTGAATGAGAGCTGCCTGATTTGCTAAGGGAGGAATATAATTCTTTTGGGCCTGAGGTAATTGATAAAGGTACAGTTGTGTAACAACAGGATGCTGCTGTCATGACCTGCAAGTGTATGGGGCTACCTGCTATGCTTGAACTGTGTGTCTTTCTGAAATGCTTGAACTGCATGTCCTTCTGAAATGCTTGACTGCATGTCCTTCTCCTGAAATGCTCGAACTGGGTGTCCTTCTTTTTCCAGGTCTGGTGTGTCCTCTGGAGGTGTCAGTCAGTTCAGGGAGTATCCAGGTTGCCCGAGGGCAGACAGCAGTATTGCCCTGCACCTTCACCACTAACGCCGCTCTCACTAACCTTAATGTCATCTGGATGGTCATTCCTCTTTCTAATGCCAACCAACCTCAACAGGTAGGTCCTTTCTTACTGGAGCATATATTTCTTTGAGGCTTTCCTTTTCCTCTCCCTTTTCATGCTCATCTGGATGCAGACCTTTTACAATACTGAGTCTCTGGTTATCCCAGAACTTCATTGTCCCTTCATTGCCAAACATGCCCTCTGGATCTTACATGAATTTGATTCTTTCAATGCTTTATTAACTGATGCACATTGTGTCCTGCACCACCTTAGCTGGATGTGCAGTTAGGGCAGATATATGTGATACTGTATTCCCTGGACCTCCAGTGGTTTGTGTATTCAGAAGAGCACAAGAGGTGTAATTCAGGTGTTGGTGTGCTAGATATGGGATTTGGAGTTCCTGGGAGCAGCTGCAAGCTTAAACTTGTGAAATCTATGTAAAATATGCCAAAACATATGGCCTCTTATAGACTCATCTTATAGACTCTTTTACTTCCCTTCTTACTTTTTCACTATTACTTATGCAAATCCATTCTTATGAATATTAGCAAATTAGAGTCTATTCTGGTGGGCACAAGAATCATAACCTGAGATCTGCTGGCCTTGTTTTTGTCCACATACTCTGATAGCAGAAGAATGCCATTGCTCTGAAATGCATCTGTCTTGGGACACACTGCCTCCATCATCTTTGGTATTCAGTTCTGACAACCCGCACTGGAGTACTTGCTCCTCAAGGGCTTGAGTACAGACTGCACACTGACTGGTAGAGCCTGTGTAGGTTCAGGGGTTGTATTGTCTGTCATTCAGTTCATCCCAATGATCTTCAGTAGGTGTTGTTAACTCATGGCAGGATCTTACTGGCTGAGACTCAAAATGATACTGTCCACTGGGCAGGTATTTTGCAGCAAAGCACTCACTGATCTGCAGTGAGTCTCTGCTTCTCTACATTGATCTCGTCCAGATGGATAATGACTATTATATGAAGCAGCCTGGTATTGCCAATCCAGCTATGCCAAAAGACCTGGGTACCTATCCTGTCTGCTACCTATGTGAACATTTCTATTGACATAAACCAGACCACAGAGTGAAAGTATGTTCCTTTTTTAGAGAAAACACCTCTGCTAGGATGGGTCTGCCTGGGTCAACTGTATATTAAGGTCTTATTATTTAGGGATCCTTTAGAAACTGTCCTTTTTTTGCTTCGGAAGCTCATGTTTTGCTTGCTGTTCTTCCTCCTTGCTCAGCTCCTGCAGAGTGTTACTTGAGCCTTCCTTTCCTTTCCAGGTTATTCTCTACCAAGGGGGTCAGATCTTTGGTGGTGCACCTCAGTTCTATGGGCGAGTGGGGTTTGCTGTGACAATGCCAACCACCAGTGCCTCCATCTTCATCAACAACACTCAGCTATCGGATACTGGCACATACCAGTGTTTGGTCAACAATCTTCCCGACCGAGGCGTCAGGAATATTGGAGTCATTGGACTTACTGTCTTGGGTGTGTTATTGGTATTATGGGGGAGAGGGGAGGAATGGGACAAGGGGGATCCTCTGTGCATGATAGCACATCATAGCAGAGCAACATGGAATTATATGCATTGGAGCCCATGGACATCCTTTGGTGAGGGATGGGTTGCCTTGTGGATATTGTGGGAGTTTGTAGGTCACATAGCCTTCGTATGCAGGCAGCATATAATGGAATTTTAAAATATGGTGGAGAGAAAGCTTTTATGGCAGCATTGTGATGTGGAGTTGTAAAGAAGCATGAATAAAGTATGAGGGCATTCTGGAGAGCTGAAGGGACCATAATAGTTTTGTGCATAGCAACAGAAGAGGATGACTTGAGATCTTTGCTTCCTTTTCATGAAAGCAATTAGTACTAGATGTTCCCTAGGATGTTAAATACGCCAGAGTGTGTGCCATTATAGGTATACGAAAGCAAAACCCAACCACAGCATATTCTCTCTACAGCTCTGTTAGCTCCCACCATCATTGCTGTCTCAGCGACAGAAATGTTCACATTTTTGTCTAGGGAGGGATGTAAGAGAACTGGGTCCTGTGAAAGTCAGCAGTAGTCTGTAGCCTTGATGGGCTGGCAGGTCAGGAATCTTTGTGAATTGTCACCCCCCCATCCACACCCCCCCGCACCCCGCCCCAACCCTTAATGGGTTCTTTTCTGCTGCTTCTCTATTGTCCCCTTGTCAGCTCATGCCAGTGTCCTTGCTTTTCCCAGCAGCACGTGTCCAGAAGAGCCTGCGCTTCACTGTTCAGTCATATTTCCTGATCTGCTGTCACCTTCCTCTCTTCTCTTGCAGTTCCTCCTTCTGCTCCATTTTGCAGAATCCAGGGGTCCCTGGACGTGGGCAGTGATGTCACACTGACCTGCAGCTCAGAAGAAGGCATCCCCCGACCAACATACCTCTGGGAGAAACTGGACAATGTTCCCAAGTTGCCCCCAACTGCCACACAAGGTGCTCATTCTGTTGGTTGTCCTCTTATTTTCCAGGTGACAGCCTGAACTTTCCTTTGTCTCAGCCACAGAGGTGGCATAGCTCATTGAGTGTCTGCCATCACTTGCACGGTCACTTTATTGCAACGAAGATTCCTAGAGCCCGTGGTGGACTAGGTACCCTCCAGTGGCCACTTAAATTCATGGGGTTTTGGTGCAGAAACATGTTCCCCCTTGAGGAACAAGGGTCTGGTTGAATGGGAGAAAAAGAACATGGTTTCCAGCTGTTGGCATGTGGCTGGAGAATTAATTGCTGACTCACCTGCATTTTAAACCAAATTAAAGGCTCATCAATTAGAAATTGAGAGAAGGAAGGCAGAATAGGAAAATACTGCCAGCTTCTCACACTGGGGTCAGCGTTCTCCAATAAGTTACTGCCAGAGCTGCCTTTCAGATGTGTAAAAGACAGACACTGGTCAGACAGGGTATTGCCCAGCCCCAAGTCCCATCCGTAAGATTTCTTAGCCTAAATATCCTGACCACATACTGATAGCTGTGCTTTTGCCCTTTATCTTGCTGTGTTTTAAGAATACACAAGCATTTTGTGTAATTTAGGAATGAGGAAAATTGGCAGAGCAGGGAATAGGGCGCCCAGAGATGGGAGTGCAGGGTTCTGCATGGCAGGATTGTATTTAGCAGGCAGATCTGGGTATAGGTAATTGCACATCTCTTCTTTCCTCCCTTTTCTGACACAATGCTGAGAGTCCCAAGCTTTCGTTTGCAGAAATTTATCTATAAGAAGAAAAAGAAACATCTAGTGTAAGCTCCTTAAGACCTAATCTTGTCTGTGTGTGTGTGTGGTACAATGTTTCCACCTCAAGGTTATTTCCCAATTTATTTCTCTCTTAAGAGAGTCTCACACTGAAACTCTATTTGCTGGCTATGCCTTTACACAGTTTTCTTCAAGGTGGGAGGGATTTAAATCCTTCTTTTCTCTCTGACTAGACCAAGTCCAGGGCACTGTCACTCTCCGAAATATCAGCACTGTGTCCTCAGGTCTTTACCAATGTGTGGCTTCAAATGCCATTGGAACCAGCACTTGCCTTCTGGACCTGCAAGTCATTGCACGTAAGTATTTTGCCAAGGGAGGCTTGGCCACCTACTTCTGTCTTATGACAGTAAAGTATGTAATCATATTTGCTCTGAGCCACCATGTGCCTCTCTATCAGAAGATCATTGTGCCCTGGAATGGGGACATTGCCTTTCCCCCTTCTCAAGCCATGGTAGCTTCAAATGCTTGTGGATGGCCACCACCCAGCTCTGATTTGTTCTCCATTCTCTGATCAATTGTCCCCACAGCTCACCCCCGGAGTATTGGCCTGATTGCAGGAGCAGTGGCCACAGGTGCTGTTGTGCTCGTTGTTTGCATTGTGTTGGTGGCTGTGGCTCTGTTTTACTGGAAAAATAAACACAAAGAAGAAGAGGAGGAGGAGATTCCCAATGAGATAAGGTAAGGGTCAGGGAAAGCATATGGCAGGGGACTTCTGATCACCCAGCAAAAGAAGTGGCTAGCAGGAAAGCAATCAGAAATCTCACCCTTGCCAATCCTGGGTGTGTTCCTCTGGGCTGGGGAAGATGTCCATATATGTCCAGAAAATTGAGGGAGCAAATTAAGAATGCTAATGACAGATTTTGTTTTCAGTATTGCCTTTATTGAGAGCTTTGACTTGATGTTGTTAGCTCCATAGGAGAGTGACATAGTGGGGATCCTGACCCACAATAGGAGTGATAGCAGAAAAGCTTTGGACATACAACTGTGATCTTCTCTAGTGTTACAGCCACGGTGTTTCCATCTGGTAGCTTTCTGCAGCTCCCCTGAAGATCAGCTTCATTGGTTGTACAGTCATACTGACTGCCTGCAAAGTACCAGTGGCTGTGACAATCACTGATTTTGTCCCCCTAGGCACATGAGTGTGCGTCGTTTGCCTCAGCAGTAGGCACACAGAACAATTAATGTGCACAGAGGTGGGTCCTGCAAAGAGGGATAAGCAAATGGGCCAAGGAGCAATGCTGGTTCATGTTGGTGCTGTCCTTCACCTTAAATTGATGTTGACTCCAGCAAGATGTGGTGTGGGGGTGTATTGGGAAGTTGGGGCAACATCCTCCATGTGCCCTTACACCCTCTCTTTCCCAGGGAGGATGACCTGCCGCCCAAATGCTCCTCTGCAGCAAAGACATTCCAAGCTGATGCATCCTCATCGGAGAATGACACTCTCACCTCCTCCAACACCTACAACAGCCGCTACTGGAACGACCCCAAAGCCAACCATGCCACAGACTCCTTCACCCGCTTCAGCAACAGCAATGATGCCCACCATCCCCCCTTCTCCCGCTCAGGGAGCACGAGCACCCGCCCTATCTATGCCAATGGTGGCCATCCATCTCCGGCTCCCCCTAAGACGCTGGTGGTGACAGCCAGCACAGCACCATCCCCTCAGGAGGTGATGCGGAGCAACGGCTCCATCAGCAGGAAACCACGGCTGCCACACACCCGCTCCTATGCCGTCAGCCAGGCCACGCTGGAGCGGATTGGGGCTGTCCCTGTCATGGTGCCCGCCCAGAGCCGGGCTGGCTCCCTTGTGTAGGGCCATGTGAGAGCTGAGCAAGGGGCCTCTGGTACCTGGTGGGGCAAAGAGACTCTGCCCCTTCCTGAAAGGCAGCAGGGGGGACACACACTTGCCTCTCGCCCCTGGCCTCCCCTCCCAAGGCTACTGCTGGCCTGTGGAACAGCCCCAGTGGTGCTGTGTCCCCCTGGCTGTCGAGGCTCCTCACGCTGGTGGATGCTGCAGATGTGCCAAGGCTAGGGGAGCTGGGAGGTCAGGATGTGCTCCCCAGCTTCTGGGCCCTGACTGGGATGCGTGGCCGGCCCTGACCTCGGGGGACTTTTGCTTTTGTTTCCTGTTGGTTTTGTTGGGGGTCGATTCCATCCATTTGGGTCTTCCAGGGAGCTTTGGGGAGATATATATATTATTTTTTTTTCTGTTGTTGTTGCTGTTTTATTTCCAAGAGGACAACAGGCTGCGTCGGGGCAGGGAGGGCTGAACAGGGAGGGGTGCTGAGGCAGCATATGCCTCAACATGGCAGCCCCAGCCCCTTCCCCATGGCCCTGGACCCACTGCCAGATGAGGGAGGACAGCGCACCAGAGCTGGGTATGAGGAGGCACAGACCAGGCTGGAAGGGTGAGATGAAGGCACAGCCACCAGCCCGGCCAAGAAAATGGCTGGGTGAGGGCACAGACCAGGAGTGTTTTTCTTCATTTGTTGCAGTTCTTTCCTCACCCCAAAACCCACACAAACACAGACAACCCAGGTCCTTAGACTGAGTGTTTTTCTGTACTAGCTTGGGGCATTGCCAGAGCCCTGTTCATGGCTGTGGAGGACGCAGCCGTCTAAGCATCTTTCCCTGAAACACCCTGTGCAGGGTGAGGATGTGCTGCTGCTGCTGTAGGGCTCATGGCTTTTTTTTTTTTTTGAGTGTTGCTAGGTTTATTCAGGAGGCAGAGAGGAGCAGGGCAGCGTGGCAGAGCAGCAGGCAGGTCCAGCGGTGTCTGCCGTCCCTGGGCTGCTCTGGTTTGGGGCAAGTGGCTTCAAAACCCACAGCTTTGGTGTTTTCATAGTGGGTTTTCCTTATTAGGCAACCCAGGGCTGGCTGGCATGGTGGCAGGGCACATGTTGTGTTTGGGGTACTCACATGGAGGCATCACAGTTTTCATTCCCACTCTCCCATGTGCACAGACTTCCCAGACACTAAGGTTGGTGGGGTGAAATCAGGGGCTTAAGGGAGTGGGTAACCCTGTGGAAGCTCACATGCTATCTCTCTGCCTCCCCTCCTTCCCTCAATGCCCTGGGGACAGGTACTGCTGGCATCTGCCAGTGGCTCTGCCATCTCCTCACAGCCAGGGAGGTGGTTGTGGCTGACACCTATCTTTTTTCTATTGCAACTAAATAGCCTTAATCAAAGCCAAGAGTTGAAACCACTGAAGGAATCTGGTGCCATTTGGAGGTCTGGACTATGGGCTGGGACTTACTCTCCAAGAGAGCACTGGCTCAAAACGGCCATGCCTGGATGGGGGGTCTCAGCCCTCTGGCATAATACCAACCCTTGCACATGTAAAGGCAGTGGTCACCTCCAGAAGCACCAGAGCTCTCCCAGGTCTGCTTTTGGAAAAACAATATGGAAAGTCACAGGTGGCTTTCTGTAGCTCTCACATTGGAAAATGGGTCTGTTTAAGCCAACAGACTCTTCCTCATCCCCATTTTCCTTGTCCCGGCACGGCTTTACTTTCCCTAGCAGTGCACAAACCTTGGGCAGGGCCTTCTGCCTGAGCAGCATCTTTTAAATGCAAGAACAGACTCTGAGGAAGAGGAGGGAAAGGTGAGGGCTGGGTTCCCACATGGACACTGGCTGTTTGGGAGGTTGGGGGCTCCCAGGCAGCACTAGGTGTGAAGCTTGGCTGAGATTTTGTGCCTTCTTTACTTAAAATAAAAAAGAGAAAAGAAAAATAATCCAACCTCCCTTCCTTCCCTGTCTACACGACTCCATCCAGAATGGGTGCAAACCCTCTTGGTGGTGGAGGCAGGTGGTTGCTCTGTGTGTTTGTGTTCACATTTCACCAGAGCCATCCTCTTTCCTGCCTGCCTACTCACTTTGCTGCTGGGTGGTGGAATTGATGGGGGAAGAAAAATGGCTTTAGAAACCCTAATGTGGGAGGAAAAAAAACCACAAACCCAAACAATCAAAGAAAAGCCCAGACACATTCTCTCTGCTTTTTTAACAACCCCTGTGTGACATTTAGAGGAACACTGCCCTCAGCAGGCCCCCTCCTCTACTGGGAAAGCTCTTTTGGTTCCTACCCTCCATGAGACTGTTTGCTCCTCCTTCTTTGTTCTTTCTAATTGTCTAAAATTCAATAAAACTTTATTCATATAAAAAGAGGACTTCTTACTGCCTGCTGCTGCTTCCCCCCCCCAGTTCTGTAACTACAATGAACTTGGCTGTTAATACTCATCCTTGATATGACTGACAATTAACCAGTGACTGTGCAACAAAGACCTGCATGTTATTAGGCCAGCCAGGTTGGTAGTGAAGCCCGGTACCATAGCCTTGTTTTTCTTCTTCATAATCGTCTGACACACTGCCCTTGAAGATAAAATTTCCCAGGCTTGCAAGGTCTCTACTTCTTTAGACCAAGGTGAGTTTTATTTTCTGGCATTTAGTGGGGGATATCTTTTGCTGCTTTGAGTGATGTGGGAAAATGTTTTTTTTAAGAATTGTGTTAAGTTGGCTCATGCGTTGGTTTTCCAATCTGAAACATGGATTCAAAATATAAGGCAGTCACCAGGAAGGTTCTCACTGACTTTCTTGGGCTTGGAATAAGTTTGATGGAGGAAACTGTCAGGAAGTTAACAAAAGTGCTGATCCCCTTAGACAGAGCATTCACACTTCCAGGGCATAAGGGGACTAGGAAGCACACACTTCTAAGTCCATATCAACAACGGCTAGCAGGAGGTTATTACTAGTCAGGGCAACCTGATGTTTTGCCAAAGATTTTGCATTTTTCTCTCTGGGTTTCATTTTCCCTGTTTCTTCTCTAAAATCCCCCAGATATTCTGAGAATGATTATTAAAACTAGAAACCTACAGGTCCAACAGCAGTGGTAATTCAGCCCCGCTGAATATAGTGTTCTCATTCCTGTTATTTTTCAGCACCTAGTTTAAAATACTCCTGTAAACGTGTTTTCAGCTGTAGGCCTTAGAGTAAATGAGATGATTGCATTGCCATTTTCAGAAAGTTCTTGTAGGCATCTTATTGTTTGCATTTTTCATCTTTTGATTGTGCAACCTTGGTGTGACATTAATAGCAGCTTTGCATTTTAATCCCACGATAGCCTGTGGCTAGCTATACTAGCCATTCCTTGCTACTGCCTTGCCCCTTACGTCATTCTTCGGCACGTCTCTGTCTATTGATCTAGTGCAGAATTTCCTAAGATATAGGATAGTTTACTAGGTTTGTGCAGCACCAAGTATGCTGGAGTTTTAGCCTGTAAATTGTACCTAGTGAGGTGCTGCAATACAAATATCTAGCAAAAAATAATACCAGTTAGGTGACTCGATAGTGCTCCAGAGTGACTATTTAGGATTAAAAAGCCAACAAAAGTTCAAGCTATTATAGTCGTATGTGGAAGTCGCTACTGAAATGCTTGAGTTTGCTGACAGCTTTCAACCTCAGCTGTGTGGTAGGGTTTGCCTACCACAGTAGGTGCCCTGAATGTTGCTTTAAATGTCAGTACCTATTGGTTACATCACTTTCTGAATACTAGAAAGAAACTTGTTCTAGCATGAGTATTAACTGTACATTTGAGTCCTGAAACAGAGAAGTAACCATAAGGATACTTCACACTTTAGAAGTAAACATCTTTTTAGAGGTTGGTGTAGATGAGACCTCAATGTAAAACATTTGGGAAATTGGTTCTGTAGAATGCCAGAAGATTTTTTTTAACTTACACAGCTTTTGGACTTGAATATGCTGATTCATCTGAACTAAAAAAAAAGAAAAATTGCCCAGACGCATACACTTCAACAAACCCTTGCCAGAACACAGATGAGTTTCCAGTGGAAGCCAGTCTACCAGATGGTGTCCTGTCCAAAACTGCTTGGCTTCTTCATGAGGAACAGAGATGCTCAGGAGATCAATTCTCCTTATGTCATGGTTTAGGTCCTCATGAAGAATACCTCAGATCAGGTACCCTCAGGTAACCCAGGAGCAAGGTAACAGGTTGATGGATTTGGTACTAGGCAGAAGAAACCAAACTGATTTTTTTTATTTGTCTGCCCCTTCCTCCCCCTAAGGAAAGGTATGGGGGGAATTTTCATCATTTTTCATTATAAATTTCTGATTTCATCAAACATATGATAATTTTTTGCAGGTTACTGGATTTCAGTTGGAAGCAATATTTTCCATCCCAGCTTCATCTACTTTAGGCACACAAGTGCCTTTCTGTGTCTGCACTCTAACCGGCATCTTCCCAGCCATGGCACTGCTAATCTGTACAAGTGTGTGCCAACACCAAGTGCACCCAAAATGGTTTGGCAGATTCTCTTAAGAGGGTCTTGAACATTTCTAAAACAGAGGGCAGGGAAAACTGAAGAAGCAGATCCCTTTCACATGTTCACTTCAGGCCCTTTTCTTACCTCATATGGCCTCTGTTAAAGGGAGGCCTGGAGAAGAGCTGTTGTGGTATCTTGATGACTTGAGTTTTCCTTCTCCCTGTGTTTTTTTCCAAGTGCTGCTGGCCATCCTGCCTGCAGCTTGTTCTGATGCCAGCAAAGCATCAGAAAGTTCCCCCACCATGCCCTTGTTATAGCTTTGCTCTTGCAAGTTAATGCAGGATCAGGAATATGGATGTTAAGAAAGCAAATTTAGTGTCACTGAGCTAAGTTTCTCCTCAGGTGGGAAGCAGGTGAACATCAGGGACAAAACAAGCCTTGAAAGCAGGGAGACTGAAAGGCTATGGCTCTTTTTTTTTTTTTTTTCAGATTGCTTTCTCCCATGTCTGCCTCTGCACATTGCAAGTGCTGGGAGAATGTTACCAAGAATTACTGGGTCTATGACATGAAAGGCATTTCCTGATCCTGGCACTAGCCCAGAGGTCTTGTTGCCAGCTGGTGAGCAATGCAGAGAAAGGTTTCATTAGGTCACCTACGTGGCCATGGAGAGGAGGAGATAATGCGTCAAGAGCTTTGGGCATGGATTGGTGAATGCAGTATTTTGGGGAGGAGAAACGTGGTAGTCTTGGGAATTCCCAACTCCAGGGTTCTGGCATATTTTCTTTGATGAGTTTCCAGAGACAGTAACAACTAATAAAGCATGTTTCTCTGTGGCAGAAGCTCCCTTGCTTTAGAGAGCACTGCTTATGTGTAGGGAACAGAACACTGCGCCTGGCTAAAGATCAGACTTTTCACTAAGCCTTCTAATGCCATTTTCTGCCGGTCGTTTGTTCCTGATTTCCTCCATCCCCCTACTTCCTCTGTAACATGAATGAGAAAGTGGGTTGGCAGAAAAATTTAATCTATTCATGTAAAAAAAAAACCTCCAACAAACAAAACCAAACCCCCAAAACAAATAGCAGCAAAGAAGAGAGGAGATTAAGACACAGCTTGCATGGCTGGCTGGCAAGTGATTCTTTAGCACTGCATGTAGTCTGGGTCAGCTCCTGGATTTGTACTTATTAAATCATACTTGGGAAGGGATGATGACTTGCTTCCAGTTGATATGCTTTAATGGGAAAACTGATGTGGTGCATGTGCACTGAACAAACATTGGCTAAAGGACCTGATACAGTAAAGCCCAGAGGCTCTGTAGTTTAGTTTGCTTGTCTTTAAACCCACTGTGTTTGGTGCAGGGGCTGAGCTACCTAGCCTGCCTTTCAGTTTCCTGGATGCTATCAATAACTGCACAATTTATGTCAGTTCTTTTTCTTGAAGGATCTTAAGACACTTTGGCAAGCTGAGTATAGCAACCATCAGGTCATTGTCCACATGGATATCTGAAACGGAGAAAAGATGCATGATTTGGGTTGCATCAGCAGTACTCTAAGCTGTGGCAGTTCCTAAGGTTGCACAGTAGCTTGGACTCTTTTTTAGTGCTTTACATCTCTGGTACAACATTTTCACTTGTGATCCTCTACTATCTTCTTGGACTGAGCCTTGTGACTAAGGCATGTATGCCCCTCTGTCCCACATGAAAGATAAAAGGCAGCAGAGGCTAGAATTTGCTCAGTAGAAAAGCCAGTGTGGCTTTAGACTCTCAAAGTTAAGATCTATCATTGGGGATATAAACTATTACAGGAATGTTCCATGAACGTCATTAGTGCTACTTCCTTTTGGTGGTGGTTTGCTGCTGTGACAAATATGCACAAACCCAAAGACTACCTTTTTGTGACACAAACCATGGAAATGGGTAACAAGCACGTAGACCTCCCACCAGCTCTTTCCTGAGTGCACTTGCTCATTGGCTGCAGAATGCAGTGTGTTCCTGCTATCCATAATACAGTCTGTGTGTCCACAGTTTTATTTGGTCGTCTTCCTTGTGTGTGAATGCATCCTCCATGTACCCATATGTGCTCAGGCACACCAAAAGAGGTTGAAAGCAGGCAGGACTGTGAAGCCTGTGAACACTATGCCATTGCTCAGCCCAGTCTCCTAGAGCATGCATCCTATTTGTTTTTCAGGCTAACCTGTTGCACACCTCCCAAATCACAATGGGCTTTGCCGCTTCTCCTGTCCTTCCACAGGTTGCATGTTGGCCTAGGGAAAGTTGCTAATTCTAGGAAAAGAAACAGGGAGGTTCGAGGCTATTGACGAAGAGCAGCTGAGCACTAGCCATTTATTCACTCTCTTCAGATTTGGGTCACAACGCTCGCCTTTTTTTTGGTGGCTCCATGATGACATCCTCTGGAGGGATGAAGAACTACATCGGCTCCTGTTGTCCACTTGTTCGGCTTGCCTGCATGAGGCTTCCACCTCCTGACTAGCTCCTAGGTTGATTTCTTTTCCTTGTGGTCCTGCAAAGAATAAAGTGCTCTGTGCCTTGAGCATGAGCACCTCTTCCTTTTTTTCTCCTACGATTGTTATTTACCATCTGCCCTCAGTGCTGTTGTGGGGAGGCCTGAGTGCTTTGTCTGTGTCTCAGAAGCAAAGGGGTTTCACCATGATCTGACTTTAGCTTCCCAATTCCTCCTCTTGTTATGATGGTCTGTGACTCAAAGGCATGGGGAATGGGGTCGTATGTGTGGATTGCTGGGGAACAGATGGGACACAAATAGTGTAAAGAGCTGTTGCTTCCTTATTTAACTGTCTCCATCAGTGCAACTGACTTCTATGGGCTCTCAACTGACTTAAATTTGTCCTTCTGTCTTGCTGTTGAGGTTGAGAGGAGTTGTCTGACTGAGCTTTCTATCTCCTCCATACTGGAACAATGCTTCAGAGCTTAGGAGAGCACCCAGCAGAAAAGCTACTGCAAACCAAGTCTTATGTGCCTTCCAGCCAGCTCTGGGGATCCATGGCTTCAGTGGCCTTGTGAAACCAGCACCTATGTCCATGCTGAGTAATGGGCCCAGATTAGTTGCAACATCAAGGACATTTAGAGTCTGTGTTCAGATATGAGAGCAAACTATTTGCACGAGCAAGTTTGGTAAGGCTTTGGTTCAAATGGCAAGATGATTACATGCAAATCTCCCAAGTTTTATTTTCTTTTCAGCCATTTGTGGATGGGAAATAGGAAACACAACGCTAACAGATTTTGGATGTGACCAAGACTCCAAAGCTTTTTGCTTTACACAGAGCCATCTCCAGCCCTAGGGACACTGGAAATCAGAACTTGGTTCCATACCGGTGTTTACTAAAAGCTGATCTTTGAAATGATCCAAACCACAGTTCTAACCACAGATGCTCAACAAATACTCTTTACCTTTGAAACGCAGCTTATAAGCAGGACTTCCATGTCATGCCCTCATTTCTATACTTGTCGGTCAAGTCAAGAACAGACAGCCCATGGGGCTTTTCTGGTAGCCTTTCAGCTGGGCTTTAACATAAACCTTGTGCCCCCATCTCTCTTCGGCACACACCAGATACACAGTAGGTCTAACCTTTCTTTCAACTGATGTGAAGTTCCTTCTCCACTGACTGGGAGGGAGCTGCAATGCCTGACGGCTGTGTCGTATTTCTAAGCATAGAGTTCAAGGTCTGCATTAAAATTGATTGAATCAGTCTCTGCCAGTTCTAAATGATTTTTTGTTGGCCACAAAGGATTCTTTGGCTGTAGATTTTTGTTTTCTTCTCTTTTACAAAGGTTTTTGGGAGTTATCAGGGACTGTCTGTCTTGTAAATGTAATGGCCATGCATCTTTGCATCATATTTCAGTTCTCGTAAACTTAAATGTCAACATCAGACTTGTGTTATTCAGAGCTGTCGCAAATCCACTGCTTGTTAGAGTAAAGCACAGAGGGAAGGGCACAGCCCTCACAAAAATGCAACTACTGTACAAGGTAGTATTGGGAGAGAATAGGTACCAGGTGCTAAGTTTTTTAGAACACAGTCACTATGATTCTTCCTCATCACTGTTTTGTAGACTAGCTAGTATTGAAGCCATATAACATGTTCGTATAGTGAAGCCAAGTTATACTGGCCAGCCAGTCACATTTCAGCCACCAGGGAGTTAAATTCAAACTCTTATTTGAGCTTAAATATAAATGTTCTTTAAACACTTCTTTATAGAATCATAGAGTCATTCAGGTTGGAAAAGATCTCTAGGATCATCTAGTCCAACCTTCTTCAAACATCTCCCTATTCCCTAGACCATCTCCTGAAGCATCACATCTACCCATTTTTTGAACATTTCCAGGGATGATGACTCCACCACCTCCCTGGGCAGCCTCTTCCAATGGCTAACCACTCTTTCAGTAAAGAACTTCTTCCTGATATCCAGTCTAAACCTCCCCTGGCAGAACTTAAGGCTATTACCTCTTGTCCTTTCATTAGTTACCTGGAAGAAGAGACCAGCACCAGCCTCACTGCAACCTCCTTTTAGGTAGTTGTAGAGAGCAATGAGGTCTCCCCTCAGCCTCCTCTTCTCCAGACTAAACAATCCCAGTT